>APFE031590485.1:1102-19476 GCA_000404065.3 Pinus taeda | reverse complement strand
TAACCAGCCACTCATACAATCCCTACTTTGTTTTGAAAGCAGTCTTCCATGCATCTTGTTCTGCAACTTTGACCTGATTATATCCACTATGCAAGTCTAACTTGGAAAAATAAACAACTTCCTTTAACTGATCTAATAGATCATCTATGCGAGGAAGGGGATAACGATTTTTTATTGTTATCTTATTCAGTGCTCGGTAATCAATGCACATTCTCCACGAGCCATCTTTCTTTTTCACCAAAACGATTGGAGACCCACATGGTGATGTGCTAAGTCTGATGAACCCTTTCTTGAGCAACTCCTGCACCTGCTTCTTGATTTCTACATTCTCTAAAGCGGACAACCTGTACATTCCGATGTTAGGCAATGGAGCATCTTGCTGCAAATTAATATCATGCATTATTTCCTTTTTGGGTGGCAGACCTTTAGGTTCTTGAAACAAGATATCATATTCTGAAACAACTATTTCTAAATTATCTTGTTGTTTAGCATCACAACCCTCAAATACATTGGTTTTATCAGGTTTCTTTTCCTTTATAGCCATCAGTAAAATTTGTTTGCATGAATTTACAATTCGTTTCATCTGCCCTGAGTTTATGAGAGAATAATTATTCTTGAGCTTATGAGCTCTTACAATATATTCGATTCCATCTTTAACGAGGAGATACTTGTTCTCAGCTCTGTAGAAAATAGCTTTTCTATCATATAAGTAGGGACTTCCTAAAACAATTCCACATATATCCAAAGGAACTATATCTAACTCAAACCTCATCCACAAATGTTGACCCAAAAGAAAACTTAAGTTTACATTGTCTAGTCACTTGTAGTTCTGCTTTATCACTTAACCAACCTAATGGGTATGGTTTCTTGTGAAGTATAGTCAGTAATCCCAACTTCTTTACAATTGCTTCAGAAATTAAATTTACTTGTGAGCCACTATCAAACAAAGTATCAATCTTTTGATGCTTGGAAATAACTCGAATATGGAAAAGCTCATGTCTTTTTCTCTCATTTTCTTCATTATTAATAGATTGTGCAGAATTACTAGTAGATGCTTCAGAATTTTTACCTTTTATACCTGTGGCTGCAATGGTTGTTTCATCTCTTGAGTCCGACCCCAATCTTTCTAAATAGCTGCAGCAGTCTTCTTCTTCTCGCCCTCGAACTTCTTAGGTCTCAGTTCCAGATGTGGGATCCAACAGTGCTCATCATCATGCCCATCCTTCTTACAGTAAGTGCATGAAGACTTGATTTTCTGTGCAGAGTTGGCCTTCCTCTCTTTCCATTTCTATTTTATTTTCTCCTTATTCTTTCTTGCAATGGGCTTGGATAATCCCCCAACTTCTAGGTTCCCATTCTTTCCTCTAGCTTCTAGATGTGCAACTTGAACAGATACCTCATATATACTAGTGAGATTAAACATGAGGATAGTGTGCCTCATGTAGCTGTGTAGATCATCTATGCACTTCAACAGAGTCTCAGGTGAGTCTAATGAAATTCCTAAAATCAAAGCTCTTTTCCTAAATTCTTGGGTGTAACCTTGTACACTTTTCCCTTTCAATTGGCGAAGAGTTTGCCAGCTCATCATGGCTTGCTGCATGTAAGCTAGTGGATAGAACTGCTTTTTGATTGCAGAAACAAATTCACTCCAGAGAGAAAGAATCTTACCATTTTTCTTCATGTCAACTTATGTCCGGCCTTCCCACCATACCAAGGCAGTGCTTCTGAGGCGCAGGCTGGCCAGCTGAATCTTACTCTTCTCTGAGTCGATACTCTGCACTTTGAAATAAACATCAATTTGTCTAATCCAATTATCAAGCTTCTCTGCATTCAACTCTCCATCATATATTGGTAAATCAAATTTAACATCTAATTTAATCAAAGATGTCTTCTTTCTATGTTCAAGGCTATTAGGAGGTGTAAGAAAGTTTTCTTCTTTCCCTTTGCCTTTTGGGTGGTCATGGAGGAGAGACTCTTCTTCTCCTTTATCTTGTTTGGAGCCTGATGAATCTTCATCTTTATGTTTCCTAAAGTCCCCATACATTTCCTCTACCATGGACCTCATGGACAGGAAACTATCTATAAATTAGGGGTCTAGTCCCAAGGGACTTTCTTCTAACATTTTCTCTTGAGGATAAGCTCTCCCAATTTCCGGGTTAGTTTCAACCAACTCTCCTTCTCCTAATTTAAGCTTTGATCTAGTTAGCATTCAACAACAAAAATCCAGCACAAGCTTGTCTAACCTTAATAACCATGAGCTCTGGTACCACTTGATCTGAAATCACCCATAAATGACCTCAGAGAAATAATGAAGGTATTACAGACTCAAGTGTTGGGGTGTGCCTTTGTTATTTTATGCAACGGATCGATAAGATTGTGAAATACACAGACACTAAAACAGTAAGAAAACACAGTAAGCAAACACATAAACACAACAAATTTGATAAGGAGTTCACCCAATCCTCCTAGACTACGTCTCCCAGTCCAACCTTCAGTGATGGCCTTCCTATTGTGTCTTAAAGCAGAGTTTTTACAATAAGGAGCTCAATTTGAGTCTCACTTAACAAATGATGATCAGTAGGATTGTACTTGGATTCCCCAAGTCTCTAGAGTACATAGACTCCCCTTACTAGATCTCGACCTCAACTGGTCTCAGTAGTATGAGTCCCATTTGGTACTCAATATCTGACAGGTATACACAGAAGAGTTGCTTGAACCTCTCAAGCCTTCTCTAGAGTTCACAGACTCTCGGACTCTCTCTGTCTTTGTCTGCTTAATGTTGCCTTTGCTCTGCAGGTCAAATCAACTTCTCTGTTCTCTGCAATTCACTTCTTTCTTGCCTCTCAGCTTTCTACTTCTCTTTCTCTGCCTCTTTTCCTGCTGCCTTTGCTCTCTGTCTGTTCGTGGCTTAAAGCCAATCTGATCCCTGACTATTTGTTTCTGCTTCCTGGCTCTTTGGATCTCATGCCTTTTTTCGCTTGAATTCCCCTGCTCTGCGTCATCCTCACTATGTAATGCTTCACAGAGAGGTGGCCACTTGTTTTCTCACGAACTGAGTGTCAGTTCTCTTTGAACGGTCGTTATTTCCATTGCTCCAAGATTGCCCGTGAAACTGATTCCTCTGCCAACTCATCGGTCATGTCGGACCTCAAATCTTATATGACTTAGCCTATTTCCCTGTCGAATCTGGTCATCCATTGGATCATTTCTCCACCGTTAATCTGGAGCCTCCAGATCCTACGGTCTCCATCCATATCGTGCGGGTAAGTAGCATGACCTTTACCCGTGCGATGTGAGCGGTTTTCTCTCTCATCCACTGGATGCGTGTCACCCAGTGTATGGCATCGGGCGGGACTCGATTGAACCCGCTTACCGCTTGAAGCCCTTCCGATATCCTGGCAGTTTTAGCGCGGGACCTGCCTTTTAATGGAATCGGCGATTTCTGTACGGTTTTATGCTTTTCCTCGTGATCGAGCACTTGGGGGCTTTCCTTCACTAAGGGGGACGCCCTGCGAAACGCGATTAGTGCTTAATCATGTATCAGAAACTGCCTCTGTTTTTGGATTTGACCTCCCGTTTGTCAATTTGTGCCAATGCACGATCACCATGGGCCAATGGTCCGCGCGCTTTGACTGAGGGTCCTCGTTGTTCCGTGCTAACCACAAATTTCCATTATTTAGAGGTTATTTCTGATAAGATCGATATCCATAAGATTTTGAAGCTTGACATAATTTGAAATAGTCATGAAAACTTAGAGAATGTTTAAGGATCCAATTCAGATCAGTGGAAGGCTAGTGCAAGAGGCAAGAACACAACATAGCATTAGCGTAGTGGATGGGGCATCGAAAAGGAGGAGACCATACAGTAGGAGAACAACAAAAAGTGGAATCAGAAGGTGCGTGTAAATAATATCGGTCGTTTCCAAGCACTACAAAGATCTTAATCCCAAAACACTACTAAGCACCCAATGTTGAGATTTCTAGCAACTTGCAAACCTAGCAACAAAGCTTCATATTCACCAACATTATTTGTGGCTTCAAACTCCAGCTTGAAAGAGACAGGGATCAAGCTACCTTCTGGGGATACCAACAAGACACATGCCCCATTTCCTTCCCTAGAAAAAGAACCATCAAAGTATAGCTTCCATACTTTGTCACACTCCAATGATTGTTGGTCTAGTCAAATAGAACATTCCACCTGTGTCTCATCCACGATTTGATCATCTTCCTCTAATATCAAACAAGAGAAATCTTTCTCTTTACCATACACAGGGGCATTCTTTGAACAGTCAGACCTCGTAACTATCTTCACAAACCTCGCTTCTCTATATAATCGGCACTCATCTCCACCAAAAACGGGAATGGTAGGATATGTTAAATCCATTTTAATGGATCCTCCAATTTTCGATCCTCGTGATCTACACAAGGGCATACCAAACCGCGCAGGGATATCAACGACTACAATATCCATTACAACACTCTTCATAGGGATCTAAGCCAAATTGACCACCAGGTCTTTAATCAACCCTAGACATTTTACTCTCTTGGAATCAAAATAATACATATCTTTATATGGTCTTGTTATTTGCATCCCAAATTTCTCCATAACAAACAATGGCATCAGATTGTGAGAGTTTCCTGAGTCAAGTGTGCAGTTATGTAAGAGAAGTTCATGAATCACCAAAGCGATGTAGAAAGGGGGAGTAGAAGGGTCTTGTTCCTAAACATGAGGTCCAAATACAACCATGGGTCTTTATCTTGGAGGTTCAGGTTGTCTTGCAGAGTGGCCATGGTGGGAGGACACATGAACTGAGATACTTGAATTATGTAATTTGGTTGTTTCAACAATTTGGTCAAGAGAACAAATATTTTGACCTTCTCAAACTCTTTTTTAAGACTAAATGCAAGGGCATTCCTAGCATTTGTGACTGCATCAGCAAGCTCCCTTTCTTTATCACAGACTGGTTTGGATTGTAAGGGAATTGTTATATTTTAGAAAATTCAGGCTTGTGGAGAATGGAATCTGAAGAGTCTTTCTTTCTTAGTGAGGTTTGGTCTAGTGCATTCTTTCCTTTCCCTGCTGATTTGGGAGGATTGGTGGGAAAGGAATCCTCATTTTGATCCTGCATTCTAGATATTTTCCTAGGAGATCTAAGATCATATTTTCCATGTAGTTGGGCCTGCATGTACTCAACAAATTATCTAGAATAGTTGTCGATCTCACCATTATCCAGTGGGGCCTCCCAATCATCCCCTTCTACTTCATTAACCTCTATTTCATTTTCTCCCTCTAAAAGGGAAGAAAAAATATTTTCATGGACTTCTATTGTTTCTCCGACATTCTCCTCTGGATCATCTTCCAAATACAATGGAGACTGAAAGTGATCTTGTTTCTCCCTTCTCTCCATTTGCAAGAGCTGCAAAGGCAGTCTCCTATACCTAAGATTGAAACTTCGGTTAGGAGCTGGTTGGTTTTGTCAAGGAGGGCTTTTGTTTTCTAACTCTAGTTTCACTAGTTTGTTAGACGAGTTTCTTATTAGCTTGTTCATTTCCTTGAGTTTTTTGTCTTGATTTTCCTTTCCCTGGTTTAAGGAACTAGCTTCCTCTTTTCCTCTTCTCCTATCTCCATGATTGATTCTCCCTCTCCACTTCCTAGTAGAAGTCAAATTTGCTTCAACTTCTAAAGCATCTGTTTGAATATGGTCTAAGGAGAAAGACTCCTTTCTCTGTGAGTGAAACCAAATTCCAATTCAAAGGCTCCAACAAAAGCAACTTTAGCAGTAGCTTGTGGAGGTTTGATTTTAGCAGGGAGACTATTGTACAATTTGTTCAACCTTTTTATGAATTCTGACACATATTCATTATGTATTTTGTTCATAACATTGACTTCAATGAGGATATACCCATGGTCCCTTTTCTCTCCCCATTTTTACATGAATGAATTCTCCATCTCCTCCCAGGTAGTGATTGAAGCATTTGGTAGGGCTTTAAACCATTTCCTGGCTTCCCCATCAAGAGACTGGAAAAAAAATCTTAAGAACACATCTAGGAGTTCTACATTGAGATTGTTCACAAATACACAGAAATTTTCTCCATGCCTCTATGTTGAAATATCATCTTCCCCTGTGAATCTTGGCAAGATATTGAGGTAGTCTTGTGGCATACCATTCAAGGGTTGTGGCAAGTCTAGTGGGGCATATTTGTTCTAGAGAAATCCTGGGACAACCATATTGAGCAAGGGAGGTGGTAGAAGATTTATTACATGTCCTTGTTGAGGGGGTCTTGGAGTCACAATTGATTGTATCTAGGTTGGGAAGCTATTCACACTCTGTGTGGGATTGTTTATAAGGATGTCTTTCACTTCTTTAGCTTCAGGGGAGGGATGAAATGAGAAATAGGGTGAACTAACAAAAGCTTCTTCATGTTTTAATCTAGAAGGAAATGAGACAAACAATGCATAATGTTCTTCAAGTTATTCTAAGACTTTGGAGGCAGACTCAAGGTAGTTTATCATAGCTTTTTGAGAGCTAGTTGATGATATTTTTGGAAAATATCTTGTGGAATCTGGAGTAATAGGGGTCCTCTCCTTCCAAATCCTATGGGATATGATTTTCTCAAGGTTGAATACGAGAGGATTTTTTGTTGGCTTGTATCAGAGCGAGTATGAGGTCTCCAAAAAGTTGGGGTGCTCAAAGTAAGATCCAGACAGTGGAGTCGCAAAGGTGAGAGATCTTCAAACCACACTTCCCTTGCTCACCTAAGAGAGGGAATGTAAAAATTGTTGTACCGAGGGAAAAATGTTCAAATTTGTTCCCCAACAACGATGCCAGAAGATGTTCTGGCTCCTACAAAGAACCCTCGAGTTGAGGAAAGGGTCAGTTCATAGGACATCTTAGAGGAGTGCTTTGAGGATTTGTTAAGATTTGTGTTGCACTCCATATTTAATATAATTGAAATTAGATTGTTTTAGAACTTGGTTCAATCACCCTTCACCAAGGTAGAATTAAACATACACATATGTATATGTAGGCAAATATTGGTCATCCCAAGGATAAATGTCTTGATCGGATAGCTAACACACAGTAAAATGCAGCTTAATATTTTTTGTTGTAGTAAAAATAGAGAGAGAGAAAGTAAGGAAGGAATTCAATGCAGAGGGTTGGATAATATAGAATCCTAAGCAACAAATCCCAGCAAAACTATGGAAAAACAAGGAGATGAAATGCAAAAATTGTGGAGCGCATTTAAGGTTTCTTGCCCTATATTTTCATGGGTACCTTTTGTCACAAAATAACATTGGTAAATCTGTGATCTCACAGGTACTGTTGGCTACAATATAACACTAGTAAATTTGCAATTGCACAAGTACCGTTGATACCCTATAACATAAGTAAATCCATAATTTGAGAGTGAAACCAGCGGCTTCTTGACACAATTTCAGAGGAAAATAAACATACATGAAATGAAAAACAGAGGGGAACACATACTACACATTACTCCACTTGGAATCATCATATATGCTTCATTAATATTTGAAAATGGAGTCCATATCATAGTTCCAACACAGTTGAAATTTTGATAAGCATTAGCACCTCATGAAAAAGCCATTTAACCAAGATTTGGAACCTCTTTCTCTATACAGAACTCAAAATATCTGCAAAGACATATTTCAAACTTCTGGGAACAAGCTTTGGGAACCCTTCAAATAAGTTTCTTCCCCCTATTTATAAGGAGAGGGGGGCTTTGAACCAACAATTACAAAATATATTCTAATGTTACAGTTGTCTTATCCACTAGATGTGTCGACGTGCTCATATTCGAATGAATACATAACAAATTGATTTTTTCATTAATATGAAACACATTACAAAATAACAAAACATGGTAAAACTAAATGATGGCCACAACAAAATATCTCCATGCCAATTCCTGTGATTGCTTCTGATAAGGCCATGTCTCTGCCACGGTGTTCCTCCACAGTTACTGGTCGATATGCCTGTTGCTTTCTCCCCTTAACTGCTTGAATTACCCCATTCTGGAGCTAGAAGCGATCAACTATGGTGGCATTAGCAATGCTCTGTAACATGGATGTCGACCCATCCATCTTTGGTTATCTCATTGTTGTAGTATCGAGCCTTATCATATTGTAATCCTTATGAAATAACTTTATAAAAGCAGAGATTTTTGATCGCCCTTGGCTCCTCTTACTTAAGCTCCTTCATCACTTATGAACCATGGGACCACTGCCTATGGCCAAAGGATTAATGCATAAGTGTTGTCATATCAGAGCCTTCTATCCTCGTAACTTCATTTGAAATAAAAATCTGAAAACATAAATTTTGGATGCCTTCAAGTTCCTCTTCCATTGGCCCTCTTCCTGTTTATCCCATGGGATCGAGTGTCGTGACCTCAGGCTCAACGCTTGGGTGCTAAAGCATTTGGGCTCCTCTCAGGGGCCTATCTCCCTTTGTAATTCATGCTTTAACCTTGGTTCTTTGGATAGTCAAGACCAAGCATTGTTTCCGGGAAAACTAGTGTCTTTTTGATCTGCTAGTCCCACTAAGACGGGTAGCTATCTTAGAAACAAACAATTCAAAGTGCTTCAAGATTTCCTTTATGTATGACAGATAAGAGATAAGCAAAGAGGACCAACCTGTGTCTTCCGCTTGGCTCCTTGCTTGTTTCCTCTCTCCCTTGATAGATCTTGCCACTCTTCTCCTACTTGTCCCACTCTAGAGAATACTTGTAGAGGCAAAGCAACAAAACACTATCAAAGCATCTCGATCTATGATATCATAAACAATGCAGAATCAGAAATACATTAACCATACAATTGCATCTACAAATAACAAGATTCACAAATACACGATTATATGGAGGAAAACTCGAACTTTATTGATAGTAGAAATAGAAGAAAGGATTACAACCCAGTTGTCTGATCTAGCATCATCCTCCCAGCATGAAAGCCCTCTTCAACTCATGAAAAGCAAGATCACCCAACAATACAATGTTTCTTCTCAAAGAGAAACCAACAACACTTCCTTACAAATTACAAAATTCCAGCCTCTAGATCTCTTAGATGAGGGATCCATTTATAGATATTTGCAAAGGGGTGAGTCAGCTTCTGGGTTTTTTATTAGTGTCATTTCACTAATAGTTCTTGGTTCCACTTGGAGATTTCTTTGATCTCTTACTCATCCCTAAGCAAATTCAAAGAGGCAAGTGTCATATGAGCAATTTCTATAATATTCCATGGGTTTCCACTTAGCAAATTGCCTCTACCATTTGTCTACTCTTGCCCATCGCACCCCACAGAAGGCTCTTTCAGTATGCATCACACCTGGCCAATGAGGCAGCCAATATGCATCGCACCCTAAGCATGGAGCAGTCTGTATGGTCCAGTTTTGGCAAATTCTGAGTGGTTTTTCAGGTGGAACTTCTAGGAAATGATGTAATCAGTTGACCATGATCCTTTAGGGTATGAAACAACACTTTTAGGGGTTTAAGAGCCCTTGGTTTATCAACATATTTGATTGGGGTTGCAGTGCCCAAATATGTCTATAACAGTTGCCCCCTAAATCATGAGGTCATAAATCTTCTGATGTCAGGTGAAATGCTTTATTATGAGGATCCGAGGTATTCGAACTGGAAGGTGACCTGTATAAAATATAATACAATACATTATCTTCATATTATTTTCATGATCTAGCTGAGGTGGGCATCCCCATGCTCAGCTTTATAAATCCATTTTCATGTACATAGGACAGATAATCGTCTGTTGTTACGAACTGGTGATTCTTGTAGAGCCATCATCCTTTAGCTTGGATGATCATTTGTGCAGCTACTGTGTACATTTGATGTCTTTATCTTCCTGAATATATCGCAGCCCGAAGGGATGAAACTAGACCCGAGGTCTTCAAACTCGTTCAATATTCGTCCGATGTTCAAGTCGATCCATGTGAAAAGATGTTCTGAAGTCGAACACGGAAAGGCATCGCCTGATTACCAGCCAATGATGTAAGTTGTTAACAGGCGCGAGAGGAATCACCGATAATGATAATGACCCTCAAGGTACTATAGTACAATTCACGTGGTGTGAATATACGATCTGATGTCGAACACCACATAAAATCTTTTAGTCGAAGTTATGTAGACCTATCGCTAGAAGTGAGAAACTTGCCATTGAGGTGTTATCACTCAGGTTGTTCCCTGCTTCCTAAAGGGAATACGGCCGAGGTAACCACTAACCAATCTTTTAATTACAGGTCCTAGCCTACCTGCAACCAGAGAGGGCTCTCTCTTTATGATTTAGATTTGTTGATGGGTGATTTTAGGCTAGTTATGGTGTGCTGATTTTGTTTTGAATTTGGTTGGTTGGTGAGTTCAAGCAGAACTGAGGTATGAATTACAGAGGAGTTTGGGCCATTGGGCAATGGAGTTCAGTGCAGTGTGCTGCTGAAGTATGTTTCTGAAGACAGAGTATTGATGCAAAGCCAGATAGGCATCTGTGGAGCAATTTTTTAGATTAGGTAATGAAGTTATGGAATTAGTGAGTGAAAGGCAATTGAGAATCTTCCACTATGCTAACAAGGGGAGAAATGAAAGTATTGCTTAAGAGCAGTTAAGAATTCTTAAACAATATTCACAGTGAGAGAATTAGTTTAGATATGAGCAATTAAGAATTCATATCCATGGCTAATCGAGAAGAAAACATATTTAGAAATAGAGATTGAGCATAGGGTGTATTCAAACAAATCCTAAGCTATTCATTTTCTCTATTTACTATGATCATGAACATATATAGACTATTGCATACACAGAAAGACAAGAACACAATTCAGAATAACTTATTGTTCCAGCAAATGACACAGGAATTCTGCAACATAACACAGCCATTCATCTCCACCTTCAGACAGTATAGGAACCAGGAACTCCACCAGCAATTTGTATTAGCAAAATGTCTCAGATATACAATACAACTCTTCTGAAAGAGTTTCACTACAACCGACCCTCAATATGTTCTTTGAGGGGATATATATACAAAAATAGGATACAAAATATCTAGAAGGTGAGTTATTGTGCAATAAATTGCACCACCAACTCTCTTACAAAAAGTAAATGCAAGAAATAACTACAGCAATTAATGTTGAGATGGCAGCTATCTTTCTGTAAGACAATTTTTTGACTTTTTGGATCAGCAAAGTTGGTTGTAGTTGTGCCTTTAATTCTGCGTTAATTGAGCCTGTTGTCTGAGTGCTTTGATGAGTCACTGTACGGATGCTTCCTGTGATATCTGTGTGCTGGATTATCTGCTAACCTGAACTGTGACTGAGATCTGAATTTTCACAACAAGAAATAATATAGTGGAATCACCTGAGCAGAACTTCCAACATTGCCTGCCACCAATCAGCTGGAGGTAGCTGATGTCTCCTTTTTTTACCAGTGTTTCATCTGCTTCAGTATATCTGTAAAAATTTGGAGGCACTTCAAACAGATGATTTATCTCATGCTCAATAAAAAATAAATTTTCTAATTTGTCATACAGAGATTGCCCAGAGGGAGGCCCTGCTTCTTCTGTGGAGCTGGTGGATGCTGTGATCTGATTCTCAACATAATTGTTGATCCTTGTGATATATTGATCATATGACAACAGTTGTCCTATGCCAGTCACTAGGCTAGGCAGTCCTTTATCCTGCAATAATGTCATCTTTGCCCTGAATTCATCAATTTCTGCCTTCATATCCTGACATTTCCTTTCCAGAGTTTGAGTGAAATTTCTCAAAGTCAGTACTTTCTTGGCTGTCAGGATAGTGTCTGTTCTGCTATTTATTTCTAGTGCTGCCAACTCCTCCCTAATGTGAGTATTGAGGAAATGTATCATTTTATTGGCCTGCTCAGGCATGATTCCTAGTGTTGTTCTGGCCTTTTGTATTTCAACATGAGCTATGCCTATTAGTTCAATTTGCTCATGTATTTCCTGGATTGACCTCCATTGGTCATGGATTGATTGGCCAATTTTGGCCCAGATTATCTTCTTGATTTCTACCAGAGTTTTGCCTAGAAGCAATTCTTTTTCCAAAGCTTTCACTTTGGCTTCCAAGGCCTTTATCTCTCTCTGCTTCTCTGCCACTGTCATCTTGGACTTGTCATAGCTGGCCTCTAGCTTGGCTAGTCTATCTTTGGCTTCATTGATTTCTGTCACCTGAACCTCAAGTTCCTTGACATCTTTCATCAAGTCCTCCATGCTCATGATTGACTCTGCTGCTGTTGTTGTTGATGTTGTTGCCTCTGTTGCTGATGTGGCTGTGATAGGTGCTGGAATAGCAGGAGGGGTTGTTGCTGCTTGTGTAGGAGGGACAGGGCCTAGAGTTGTAGAAGTTTGAGGGGGCTAGGAGGTTGACTCCCCTTGCTTGTCCTGCAATGCCTTTTCCAATTCTGCTTCCATCTGTAATATTCTCTGATTCATCATCAGAAGCAGATCCTTGGCCTCATCAACTTGCTTCTCTTGTGCAAGTTCTGTTGTTTGAGGGTGAATGGTTGGAGGCAATTGCCTGCTTTCTCAGTGCAGCAATGTCATCCTCTTTTTTCTTCATAAGGGCCTTAATACCCTTTGGATCTTTAGGATCATGTCCTAGATCAAGGATTATGTCTTCCAAAGTTTTTATTCTGTTGTCCTTAGCAGTGGAAGACATCTTTTCCAAATCAAGCTGTGTATTTGTATTCCTTAGTGATTCTTTTAACTGATGGGCCAGCATGGCCCTGTCTGCAAGTGTGGCATACACCATTTCCCCTGTCTGTTTGTGTAGCTCTATTTGATCCATGGGGTGTATGTCCTTGGAGAGGACCTCTAGACTCGTTTTGGTGTAGTCTGCAGATGATCTAGGCTTTGGAACTTTAGGCTTAAGATGAGTAAAAATCATCTTATCCTCCTTGATGTCATATGCTGCCATCAATCTCTGCTGCTTGGAGGGTGTTGTCTTTAAGAATTGATCATATAGTTGAACTCTTAAGAGTTCATTTTGGGCCTTGATTTCCATAAATGATCCTTTGATTCCAGCTAGTTGCTTGCCCTGCTACCTGGAAGAGGACACCTCTGTACTTTGCTGCATGGTTTGTTCTTGCTGAAATGAACTAGTGGCAGTCTGCTGGCTAGATTCTCTTTCTCTGCTTTGGCTTTCTGCTCTTTCTTCATTGATGTGTTCTTCCTCGGTCTGAGGGTCAATTCTTGGCCTCTTGGCCTCTGGTTGTTGTGTTGACCCACTTGGAGGTGTGGCCTCCTCTCTATCTCATTTTTTGCCTCTCTCTTCATTGAGAGGTGTTTGCAAAACTGGGATTTGGGGTGCTTCAGCTTGCTGTAAAGGGGCCTGACCTTGACTTTGGTCTTTTGAAGTGTTGGGCTGCCCTGCCTCTGTCTCCTACTGTAAATCCATCACTTCTTTGCCTTTTGTTGTGGATGTTGTTGTTGTAGATGCCTGCTGGGTGGTCTGTGCAGCTGCAATAGTGAATGTGCCTTCTCTGACTTGGACTGGTTGCTTGAATGTGACATGCTGACAAGAATCCAAGTCAAGAGTTTTCTCTAAATATTTCATAGTCTGCTCCATTGTCTCCTCCTGAGTAAATTCCTCTACTAATGTACCAGGCACCCATTCATCTTGGTTGGCAAAGTGTTCAATTTGTGGATATGGACAATGTTTATAGGCTAGCAGCCTATACTTGACTCTTCTAGCACTGATAAAGCCTTCAAGGTCATAAGGGACCCACTAGAAGCTCCTTTTAAGTTTAAGTTGTTGCCCCAATATTTGATCAGCTTCTTGCCAACCATCTTTCTTGTTCATGATGAAGGGGCCTAGGTGGTCTCTGAATTTGAGATTGGCTTTCTTCTTGGCACTATGGAAGTGTGTAAGGTCGGAATTGATGAGTTGCCTATAGTATTCCAAGGCAAACAATCTCATAGGCACATATATTGGGAGCCTGTAAGGATAGAGCTCACAACCATAGATCCTGATGACTGTGTGATTTTGGTATAAATACCAATCACCCATTTTGTAGTTCCTGGACAGCTGTAAGATTTTCTGCATATCTTTTGACAATCTGGCAGGAGGAGTCCTTTTCAAGAGGCATGTGACAGGATAGACAAATTGGTCAATGAATTCACAGTAGGAGTAGGGAGAGTTCTGGACTTGATGGAAAACTGAAGACCAGAAGATGACAGACCTCCTCTCACCCTGTGAATCTAGCTTCTTGATGGGGCACTGGAAGCAATATGTCTGATAGTACATGAACAGGTGATAGATGTATGATGAATATTTAAATATTGCTTCCCTATTCAGCCTTAGCAGTTGGTCATGCATCTTGTTGGCAATAAACTTGGCATAATTGTATTTTATAGCAGGGGGCTTCCCAAGGCTATATGCAGATAACATGACCAGCACAGTTTTATCAACATGTTCATTTGTGGAGAACCCCAGCACAGAGGATATCATGTCCACAAGCAGCTTGCCTACCTCATTGAAATTTGCATATGGGAAAGGAGGTGGCCCAGAAGGTTGGCAGTCTGCTCTCATGAAAGTTTTGGTAACCGCAACAATCTCAATGCTAGAGAGCTTGGAGCCCTCATCCAGCAAGTACTTTATGGAAAAAGGGTAGAGCAGCTGGGTTTGCTTGTAATTTAGCATCTGATTGATGGAATCAGGAGTAATGTAAAAGAGTATGCTCCCAGATGGAGACTTAACAGCTCTGAGTTTTTGGTCATAATTTTCTGCACAGAGGTGAATGACTTCAGGGAAGACATTTACAGAAGGCAAGAAATAGATAGGCAGATTTTGACTCCCAGATGCCATACATGTCACTGTGTTGTCCAAGTGACTGTTCCTCAGCTGGCAGAAGGTCTGCAGGTGGTTCCTCTCTGCCACAAAATCTGCAATGAGGAAATCACTGCCCACAAGAGGCATAGCTTCAAGTTCCTTACTGGGTGGATTAACAAGAGCAACATCTAGAGCAGATGGAGTGGCCATGTTTGAACTTTACTGGATAATTACTTGAGCTTAGAATTAGTGCAAAGTCTGAGGACTGCCCACTAAATTGTGTTTGAAAGTTAGCAGTTTTGAGAGTATCAGGAGACTTTTTACAGGGTTGATGAACTGTGGGGAACTCTATTGGAAGAAACCAGAGTGTTTTGAGCTAAGTAGCTGGTTTTTGCAAAGGTAATTCTGATAAAAGGGATCAGTGTGCAGTTATATGGGCTTTAGCCAATAGCTTGGCTTCTAAAATTACTTTTTAAAGGTGAATTTCGCAGAAGGGCACGGGTTTTGCAGAGCTTCGTGGTGTAGGGACTTTACCAAGTTTTTTGGGTAGTTTTAGCAGATAATTCGATTGTGAGGAGCTTTGCAGAGATTTTTTACAGGAAATTAGGAGAAAAATGGCACAAACATGGGTGAAATAGGTCGACTGTGGCAAATACCTGGATTTTTCAGTGCCGGAGGTGTCAAGCTGGAACCATGGCAGGCAATTTGAGTCGACTTTGAGGGCAGCAGCAGCTTGGGTGAGTAAATTCTCGAATTAGGCAGCAAACGATGTATTCCGCATGCACAACGCTCCCAAAATGACAAGCGAAAATGACACAAAATAGTCATTTCGCGACATTTTATGCAAATTTGGCCTTTTGGCGCTTTTTCAGTGAAGACTTCAGCATGACGTCATCAGTGGGTCTGGGTACAGCAGGGTGACGTGGCGGCTGACGTGGGTGGACACGTGGCAGTGACACAGTGGCAGGGCATGTAGGCGGATGGACGACATGGAGGCAATGTGGAGCAGCAATGGCAGACGAGGGTGCTGACATCATGCTGACGTGGGTATGACGTCGGCGGGAGGGGGCAGGCGGTAAGCAGTTTCCCCGGAGCACCCTTGGGCGGTAAGTGGTAAGAAGGGGGGGGGCTCCGAACAACCCGGGCGGTTGACGCGTGGCGGGGGTACAGCGGTGAAATCGCCAATCCCCTGGACGCTAAACCTCCGCCCGTTCCCAGGTGAGATAGACCGCCCACCGTTAGATCTGTGGGGCCGACGATTGAACGGTTGGCGACGGAGGTGATATGACAATGGTTTATGGCTACGGGGACCCGCCGATTAAAATAATCAATTTAAATAAATCGCGCGCGGGGTGGGTTTTTAACTTAGGTTTAGTCGGTAAATGTTTGCGCCCGTTTATAAATGTTTAATTTAAAAAACATTATAAACCAAAACTTTTAGCGCGGAAAGGGGTAAGAGGGGTTAACAAGGGCGGGGGCTATGGATTTTTGATTTTTAACCAAAGTTTTTAATTAAAAACCCATAGTTTAGGGTGGTAGAGGGTTAATATTAGCCCTTGATGGGTTAATATTCCCTAAGACATGACTATATAGCTATATTGCTATGGGGAGGGTATTTACATAGATTTTTTGGGATTTTCATATAGATCTTTGTAGACTTTAGGGAAGGGGAATGCTTAGGGAGCTAAATAATACAATAGTTTTTAATATGACTTTGTGAGGGGAATGTGTAGGGGAAAATGCTAAGCTTTAAGAAGTAAAACTTAGGGATAGAAGATGAGTGGATTTGAGAGTAAAGATTTTATACACAAGAAATGTGGCTTCCTTTCCTTAAGTGAACTTCACAGCTTAACCTGGTACTTTTTCATGGAATGAAGTGAAACATGATACTTGAGCAGATCCCAAGGTCCTTGGGGGATGTTAATAAAGGGTGTTTGGGGAAAAGGGGGAAATTAGACATGCTTCCATTGTTATGTCCTCAAACCACTGCCATGGTGCGAATACTCTGGATGGGATGAGTCTTGCTCTTGATAAGCCAACTGGTGATGGCCCCTTTACTTATGCAACCTTACACTACTTACCCAATCTAGAAATCCTAACATTTTTTCTTCACTTGAAATGGGTGCACTTGAATTAGCAGACCCTGATTGTTCTTTTTTTCTTTTGACTACCCTCCTATCTAAATCTACCCTTATTTCTTCCAAGGACCCAGATTGAGCAGTTGGGCTCCTTCATTTCTCTACCTAGCTAGTCATCTGCCAAGCTTGAGCTGTTTGGACAGGAATCATTCTCTATTCTGCAACAAGCAATTTAAACATGGCATGGTCCAGATTAGACTGTTGGGCCATCCATCAAGTATGATTAGCCTCAGTATTTGTAGACTGTGATACTGCAAAAAGCTAGTAGTGGCATTTTGACTGGCCACTTTCTTGGTCTTTAGTTTGGGGTTCATTTTCACTTATTCCTTTGAAAATTTGATTTTCTTGCCTTTTGATTATTCTTTTAAGGCATACCGTCTTTTCATTTTTTAATTTTTCTAGTATGTACACAAAATATGGAACCTTTGCAGCCTGCAATGATGAACATATTTAGCCCTTCCACTGTCAATCATGAAAGATGAAACCTATTGGTATAGGAACCTAATAGTGGCTCCACTTGGGGATGGCTTTTCCTGGAGGAAAGCTAAGAACAGTAGGTCAGATGGCCTTATTTTCCTTTCCTTACTGCAGTGAATCTTCTGTAGTATTGACATCCTTGATCTGAATCCTATGAGCTTGTATGTAGTGTCCTTTGACCTCATTTGTACAAGAATTACCACTTTGTGTCTTGCTGGCCTGTATCACTGTTTATCATTGGTTCTCTGTTCTGTAGACCTTCCTCAAATTTGTTTGTGGAGCTTTTCAATCATATATGTCACCTTTGATATAGTTTGCTGATCATTCTTCAAAATCTGTTGTGCTTGTTCCTTTATCTATCTGCTGTAAAACGAAAAATGCTGAAAATACACATATTTATGTACAGTATGTGTTTGTACTATGCTCATGGATCATAATAGTGCTTGAGCATTCTCCCATTCACTGGGCCTTCATCATTATTTGAATCATCCAGACTCTTTAGAAAATAGGTGTTATTGCCTTGCACAGCTTGAATTACAAATGGTCCTTTCCACAGAAAGTCAAATTTTCGATGTTTCCCTCTGTCTTCCCTCCCAGAGTCCCATTTCAATACTTTGTTTCCTATGAAAAAGTCTTCATCTTTTGTTCTTTTGTCAAACACCTTTCTCAGATTCTCTTGTAGAACCTGGGTTCTATGGTACACTTCTTCCCTTGTTTGCTGCAAGTGAATTGTTTGATTGATCCTCCTTTGGATATCATTAGGTTCAGCTTTTATTTCCTGCAGAAATTTGATCACAGGGACCCCAAGAGATGATGGGAACACAGCTTCCAGGCCATATACCAATTCATATGGACTAGTACCAATAGATCTTTTGGTTGTCAATCTATCTGCCCACAGTGCATTTACCAGTTTCTTATGCCAATTCTTTTTGTTCTCCTCCAAGACCTTTTTGATG
>APFE031590475.1:0-15333 GCA_000404065.3 Pinus taeda | reverse complement strand
AAAAAATTACAGAGAGGAAAAAGCCTCAACCAAGTTTACAATAGTGTTTCAGCAAAAATCTAGACTGCCCCAACATTGGGGAAACCAGTCCACAGAAAGTAAAAAACCAAAAATGGTGTCAGTTCTTAAGACCAGAAACCACAAAACAAATAATGAGGTTTTGCCATGACATAATGTCTAGATAGGAGACCAGATTCCAACAGATGCTAACAAAAACAAAAAGACCAGACATAAGACACTTGGCAACCACGTCCATACAGCTGGTAGCCACGTCCGAACCCCTAGCAGCCACGTCCATACCCCTGGCTGCCATGTCCAGACACGTGGAAGCCACGTTGACCTAATTGAAATCATCCGAGATGGGTTCCTCAACAATTGGGCATGCCCAATTATCCGCCTCGTCCCTCGACATGCTATCGTGTGGCTCCCCACCATCGCCATGTGGCTCATCCGTCAGATGGGCATTCCCAAGCCTGCCAGATGCCACCTGCGAAGCTAACCCGTCATGACTAGTTCCACCTGAGGGGCTCGTGGCTGTAGAGCTACCCCCTTCACCATGTTGATTGCCACCAAGGTTCTTGCCATGCAGAGTACAAATGCCTTCATTCATCACATTCTTCCCTGTGTCTCTGCAATTGTTGCGTCTGGGGGCATCCTCTTGCCGCAAGTTGGAATTTTCCACCTGAGAGGCAGTCTGTTCATTGTCTTGAGTGAAGAGGATGGAAATAGTAGCTGTAATAACAGGTCTATTCGGGGTGCTACAAAACATGAATTGGGTTGAGTGGGGAGCACGATGAAGGGGCAAAGAAAAATTAGCAGAGTGAAGTACAAAAATCACCATGAATTGCACCTGAAGACCGAGCATGATCCAGCCCACTTCTTGTACTAGGATATTTACCCACCCGATGTCTTTGGGGATGATACAATTTAGGGGAAGGAGAGGAGGAAATAGGCTCAGGGTGCGGCTCAGTCTGAGGGCAAGAACTACCTCCCCGAGTTCCGCATCTTCGGTTTCTCATTCGATGTCTCACCATGCTGGTATCTCTGGCTAAGTACTCAGAGGGAGTAGTAAGAGAAGGAACGATGATAGAGGGAGCTCTAATAGAGGGATTGTGAGCAGGAGCAGGGTCAGTCTTAGCCGAGGTTAGATAGGAGAAACTAGAATGGGAATGGTGAAACCCATGTCCAAAATTAACGCAACAAACTATCGAGTAGTGACGCCGAGTTACAGTGCGAGAGCTGGGTTCATAGGCTTGAGGCGGGCAGTTGCAATGGAGCAGGGGAGATGGAGAAACAATGAACTGAGGTACATCCATATCCAGACAGTTAGTGGCTTTTTCCTGCTTCAGACCTGCATTAAATGTTGCCTGTAGTGTGTCAAGAGGGCATCTCAGGGTGGTATGGGGAGGGGCGCCACTGCCCAAGTGGCCTGTCCTCTTACCGCTGGTCTTCAATGTATTCATTAATATCAAAGTGTGTCACCCGCATCCGGGTAATTTATTATGTTGATTTATAAAGCTTATATATCTCTATTATATTTTCATCATAATTGTGAGAGGGAAAATAAGAACTATTTGAAAATGGAACGACTAAGTATTTTATTGTCTTTCCATAGTCAATGAGTAATAATACCCCAACTACTTTGGTAAAACTCTTATGGATGCAACTTGGTATCAAAAAGATGGAAATGATTTTTATGTTATCTCCACAGTCTATCAATAACAGGAAATAAAATGACGTAGCTATCGTATAACTTTTCAAAAGAATTAGTCATGCGCACTGCTACCACTCTTATGCATGAAGACTTGTATTATTAATTAATAAATTTTTAAGCATGTTGCTTATGGATAATTCGGTTTGGAAGCCTTGGTTTCAACTTTTGACATATATCTCTTCATTGAGGATCAACTTTCAAGGATTTGCTAAATATTAGAGCCATGGTGACACATGTGGTAGATTTATGCCTTCATATTTGAGCGATGGTAGGACATGTGGCATATTTTTGCCTTTGGGAGCCCTCATTGGCAATGTGATGTTGAGAGGCATTGTCACATCGTGAACAAATAACTTGGATATTTTGATTAACACCGTAGTATTTGATGCCAGCTATTCATGGGGAGATTAATGAGTTCAAAAATGTAGTAAAAGAAAAGAAACATTACATGCTTAATATGTCACTTCATATGAATTTTGTAGAAAATGATGCATTTTCTTTTTCATGGATGCCTTTCTAACATTTAAAATATATCCAATACAAACATCTAAGATATGAAATATAGTTTTGGATGTGGTTGTCTTTCTTGAAACTAAAGTAGCATGATTGATCTGAAATGACCATATGTTAAACTGAAGTAGAATTGATCAATGCCAAGAGTGACTTGAATGTTAACTTAAAGTGTTTTAACTATGAGAATCAATTGAAAAGGGATGAATTGAAAACATAATTAAAACATATGAAACATGTAAACATAAGTAATAAGAAGAAAAAACATAGCAATACCACACAACAAGATTGATTATGGAGTTCGTCCCTAATGGACTACTTCTCAAGGTCCGCTTTCAAGATGGGCATCCGCTTTATTAGGATTGAATCCAAGGAGGTCGTTTACACAACAAATTAACGAGACTAATTATGCACGTAGGAACTTCTAGTCACTTTCACAAGAAATATCTTTGAATTAGCTTTCCAACACCTATCTTGGTTCCCAATTCCGACTTCGGATGCTCCTGTTACACTGAAAACAAAAATGCCTATAACCTCTAGAATCTACACACTAAGCTCCCAAACCCCTCTAGTGCCCTTCTTCGTGACCAAAAGGTGAATTTATAGTTTTTTTTTGGTTCATTTGAGCTCTCCATTGCTAAGTTTAGGCATGAATGAACTCGGTCTAACCACTAGGGACACCTTAGGCCTAGTCACAAGGTGGTGGCAATAGTTTAAACCAAACTGAACAATAAAAAACCAAAACAACACTTTGGATAAGCGCAAAATTGTTGGCGGTTTGCTGACTGGGCTGAAAAAGGTGATGGATACCATGTGAACAACCATGGTCTAACTGCATGTTGCCACCCGACGTATGATCACCAATAGTTTTGGCTACCAGCATGGTCTTCCCACAGCATGTGACAACCTTCGCTGATAGTTCCACTCCCCACGTTGTTAGTGGCTACAGTTAGACTCACTATGCGGCTAAATTTTGCTCACATGTTACGTTTAACACTGTGGTCTGAACTTCCTCAACTACAACCGTTAACTGCACATTGCTCACATGACAACGCTTAGTTATAAATCCCCACGTGGTTAGGATATGATACGGTTAACACCGAAGATTAATCCTTGTCTCCTCACATGGCCCAATCTCACTGTCAGCTCTGCGCGAGGTTAGGCCAGCATTTAGGGGCATTTGTAATGCATTGTAATTCTTTATGTGGTTTTGCAATGGTTTATGTGTTGTAATGTTTATTACATGACTCGAATGGGTTTCTAAACTTAGGGTTAATGCATTTTACTGCATGGATTAGGAATAGGTTACGGTTTAGGTGTATTAGGATTTAGGAATTAGGTGTATTAGGATTTAGGATTTAGGCATGAATGAAATCGGTCTAACCACTAGGGACACCTCAGGAATAGTCACAAGGTGGTGGCATTACTTTAAACCAATATTAACAATAAAAACCCAAAACAACACTTTGGATAAGCGCAAAACTGGTGGCGGTTTGCTAACGAGGTGTAAAAAGGTAATGGACACCATGTGAACAGTCACGTTCTAACTGCAAGTTTCCACCTGGCGGATGATCTCCGACGGTTCCTGCTACTCGCACAATCTTTCTGCAGCATGTGACAACCTTCGCCGACAGTTCCTCTCCCCGCGCTCTTAGGAGCTACAGTTAGTTTGATTATCAAGATAAAGTTTGTTCACATGCTATGGTTACCATTGATCCATTGTGGTGTGAACTTCCGCAACTACAACCATTAATTGTGCACTGCTCACATGACAACGATTAGTTATAAAACCCCGTGTGGTGAGGCTCTGAAACAGTTAACCCCGACGGTTAATCCGAGTCCACTCAAATGGCTTGTTGTCATGGTTAGCTCGTCGTGTGGTTAGGCGAGTAGTTAGAGCCATTTTTAATTCACTGTAATGCTTTATGTGGTTTTGCAATGGTTTATGTGTTGTAATGCTTATTACATGACCCGAATGGGTTTTTAAACTTAGGGTTAATGCATTTTATTGCATGGATTAGGTATAGGTTAGGGTTTAGGTGTATTAGGATTTAGGACATAGGTTTATGTATTACATCACTTTGATTTTCATAATAAAACCCAAGCACACCTCTTCGTCACAAAGCAAAATTTGTCAACATAACATGATGACAAAGACATGTCGACAACCAAACCCGAGTGGAATTGATGACAAAGACATGTCGACAACCAAACCCGAGTGGAATTGATGACAAACACATGTCCACAACGAGGTAAAAAACCATATCCTTCATATACTGTGAAAACCATACCAACCATTGACATCACTCGCGAAGCTGAATATACTAGACATTGAATGTTGACGACGATCACTCCCTTGATAAAGCTAAAGACCTCATTGATCATGATCATTTGAAGACCACTTCAACTTTGAACCGCTCAAGACTCCGCTCATGCTCCACTAACAAGATCATGGTGGATCAATGGTAGTCGACACAATTTTCCTCATAAGATTTTTATAACTATTGTATTTTAATTTACAATGTGTTCAATGTTTGTAAAAGGGACATACACCTAAAAATCTACATACATTATTCGATACTATAAGAAATTATTACTCATTACTTGTGAGTTAATTGGGAGATCAACCTCCTCATGGCTCAAACTTACCTTGAAGGCTTCTTAGTTGTCTAAGGTTTGTCATATAGTTAGCCATTAAACTCTGCTTTTTTTCTTAATGTAATTTTTTTTATCATAATTTGGTTATCCATATTTCTAGATAATTCTAAACAAAATTCAAGTTAAGGCTTGAAAGGTCCGATACCACCAAATATTGGGGCCAAGATCCTAGACTCTAATTGGACATCTATCCTTTCAGTGTTATTATGAATGGTCATGTCACTAGAACCTTAAAAGAGGGTGGACAACATGACAAACCACCATCTCAATCACTCTAACTAAAAATTATTGACAATTTAAAGTCTTATTTTAACACCAAAAAACATTGGTAAGAAAGTACATATTTTATTCCCAAACCAATTCATCATAAATAACAATAATAATTTAATTTTAAAATCACATCCCAAATAATAATAATAATTTAATTTATAATAATAAATTAATTCTAAATTTAGTACCCAATAAAACACTAAGCCAATTTGAAACCCAATAACATCAAAACAAAACACTGCACTAAACCAACTTGAAACCCAATAAGATCAACCCAGCAAAACACCCCCATAACATAGAACCAGGCCAAATACCAGATTGAAACCGCACGACTGGTGGTGCCCCTCAGCGCACAATACCACACATGGTATATGGTGGCGTCGGCTTACAAAAATATATCCTTCCAACCGACGAGGTGGAAGCAACATATATTATTTTCATGCAGCTTTTACTTGGCCATTACTCAATCTTAGCATTCTCTCACTCACTTTGCAGAAGAGATTTATACTGTTGTCGTTCTTGATTGGACTGTGGTCGAGTCATTGTGGTGATCTGGATTAACTGCGATTCTGGGGTTTCGTTGTACTACATTAGCGTAATTGTCGTGATCTTGATTGACTGCGATTCTGGGGTTTCGTTGTACTACAGTAGCGATCGCTGGAATGGACCAAAAGACGAGAGTGGAGGTGCAGATGGTCGTGGGCGAGGGCGTCATTACAAGGTACGCTACGACCGCCACCCTGACAGCGACGCACAGCGATTGACACAAGAAGAAGATGTTCGCTATACCCGAGTCAGACCCATCCCCCCTGAGGCACCCCACAATTACAACTACTCCATCCGAGACGCAGTTGAAGCTTCTGACAAAGGGTGCTGGTGGCCGGGCATCATCACGCAAGCTATGAGCACCAATTCTGAGCATTTCCTTGTATATTTTCCCCACAATCATATACAGAAAATGTACCATTACTCCAAATTAAGACCTGCTCAAGAATGGCTGAAAGGAAAATGGTACCCGCTACCCTCACAGGTAACATATTTACTGTATTTTTATTATTTTTTTTAGGGCTTCATGTACATTTTTTGTTATTTGGTTATTGCTATAATGCTGAGTGAGTCTATTGTTTATGATCATTACCAATAGGCATTCCATAAGCCTATGTAGTATGTAGATGTGAATTAAGGGTTTTTTTGAAAAGAATTTTTCTGCCTATAGTAATTAGTATGTCTAAGCTGATTATCATTATTTTATTATGCATTGAGTACATGTAGTTGCATTTAATTAAGTCTAGACCTTCAAAAGCTCAAATTCATAGTTAAAATAGTATGCATTCATTTTCCAGAGTTTTCAGATAATTTTGAAATCTTTAATGTAAAGGTACCTTTTCTTTCTAGTTGATACAAGGCATGGCATTAATAGATAAGATATGCCATTGACCATTCTTCTTGTAAAGTAGGTCTTATTATTATCCATCTACATAAATACATAGGTAGACATCTAACACAGAGTTAGATGTACTTGCTATATTGCCAATCATTATATATTTAACATATGCATTGCTTCCAACATTGCCAATTAAGGTTGGTTGTGCTGCCCTAAATTATCAGTGTTTTCTATTTCCAGTTGAGCTGGGACTCTACAAGATGACAAATATGGGTTGTCCATTATGCTCTATTTTAATCCATCTACACAGATGGGTAGCTAACTAATAAATAGGGTTGTTTTTACTTAAGTCATTGTAGATTGTTGTATACTTGACATAGGCATTGATCCCAACATGTCCAAGTAGGATTGACTGTAGTTTCTTAAATTATAAATTCTTTGCATAGATCTACTTGTACATTGTCCCTGTAGATTAGGTTTTTCTTCCAAATCCTCTATTAGGATGAACTAGGAACATTTTAGGATGAACTAGGAACATTTTAAACAAGTAGGATTTAGTATACCTATTATATTGCAAATTTTTGTATAGGCATTTCTCATTGCATTCCCACGGAAGTATTACAAAATTCTGTGGAAAATTTCATTGATAATATGTCTTCGTGAGTTATTTAATTTGTTTATTGAAGTTAGAGATTTTGTGAGTCATTGATTAATGAAATGGCTGATCTATTCTTTTCCTTTTTTTTTAGCAAACAATGAAGGAAAATATCCCATGCCTGCAAATAGTGAGACAACTTCGAAGGCATCATCTCCCTGGGATATGCAAACTAATGCACAATCTCAAAAGAAGTTTGAAGGAAGGCCCAAGAAGAGAAATGACTTGGAACAAAATCAGAAAGGAAATTCACTTTCTCCTCACTCGATAGGTGTTAAACGACTGTATGTTTATGATGATAGAAAGGATGGAAATGATAGAGGCATTAAAGCTACACCAGGTAATGATGTCAAAAGATTTAAAGTCACGGAGTCAACAGAATACACCGAGACTCCTGTGGAAAGATGTACAGGGAGTGCAATATTTGGTTCTCCTAGAACTGAGCTTGACAACAAAGCTCAGAGGAATAATCCGTTGAACATGGTGGCAAAGGAAAGACTAGAAACACATGATCAAGAGTTACTGGCATATCATTCTGTGTTAGAGGCCTTTTATGCTCAGTGTCAGTCTCACTTATCCTGGGAACGTCATGATTTCTTGACCAGACTCCGTATTGCATTGCATATTACTACCGATGAGCACGCTGACAAGTTGAAAAGGCTGATTTCTCAGTCGTAATTTCTTATGTTTTTGCATCTTGTAAAAATGTATTTTATGCAAACCAAAATATTATTAGGGATTTCATCAAAATGTTCACCCTATTGGACAATAAAACTCGATAAAATGATATTGATTTGATCTCCAATGCTCATGCAGGGCACTGCTGTACAGGAATTTATTTCTGGTGCATAATCTCGCACATAGTAATTCAAATTTGGCTTTGATCTTATTTGACAAACTGATGCTTACGTAATGTAGCCTCAGCGATGTAACTATGGAAAGATTATCAGGAATTTGGTGAAAATACTTTCGCTATTGAACCATATTTCAATACCAAAATTGAGGTCAGTTCTATCGAAATGGTCTTCAAAGCTCATGGAGGGCACAAATATACGGAGATTCACATGAATGTTATTTCTTATATAGTATTTTTAAATTTGTGCTTCTCTGTTGTTTTCATGGAAAGGAAAATAAATGAGTGATAAAGCATTTCATTTCTTCTAATTTATAGTGAAACTGGATGATTTTGTTACCTTTGTGATATTAAAAAGGTTGAAGATGAAAAACACTTTCTCTTTAATTGTGTAACTTATATTGGGATTAGATCTAATTTTCAATATATTTGTCACACTACTAACCCTCTTGACTAAACAATGTTGATCTTGGAATGTTTCTCTAAATGCTTTTCAAGCATGGAAATAAAATCCTAAAGAATTATGATTAATTTATAGAACATTTGGGTTTAGTTGATATTAATCATTGTTATCATTCTTTATTAGGTTATAATATTTTGATAATGCATTTGCATGGCAATAATCCCAATGTTAAAAAAATTGGAGCATTCACCAAATCAATTAACCCAAAACTGGTGGAACTAGAAAAATATGGGACCAAAAAACTAGTTGACCAAAAAGTACATAAATATTCATATGCATCCATAAGAATCCAAACCATTATACACAAATATGCAGAGTTTCTCATATATATAGCAAGGGTGCATGTAACCAAAATAGCATTGAGTGCAATATATCTTTGAACCAAAATTACATCAACAAAGAGGCTCTATGTAATGTCCCTTCTTAATAAATTTCTTTTAGAAGAGATCAACCATTTTTTCCATTTTGGAGCTAAAATATTTTTGGGGTATAAACTTAGGGAAAGTGCTTCAAATATTAAATTTAGTGTAATGTGGGTCCACCTATCAAGGAACACACACCTATTGGGAGAAAATTCAATTTTCTAAAGGGTGGTCAAAATATTTGGGGCTACCCACAAGGAAAAGTAAGGCATCAATTATAAATAGAAGGCTCCGGACAGAGATTGCCACCTTTTGATAATTTGACATTTAGACATTGTTTCTCAAGTTGTTCATCTCACAAGTGTTGTTTAGCATAGAGTTCTCCAAGGGGAGAACTCGCCCTTCTTTAGGTGGACTTCAATGTCACCCTAGGGAGGTAAATTTGTTGCTACATTTGAAGGGAGGCTTGTGGAATTTTGGGATGACCTTTGAGGCATTACCCTTAGCTAATTAGTGCTCCAAGGAGGATGTATTACAACCTTGTTATGCTTAGAAGAACCTCTCACTCGAAACTTATAAATATATGATCTAGCTTATGTTGACAATTGAGGAATTAACTACTTGAAACAGGTGTATGTCTTTGTTTGTTTTTAACTATTTAAGTGTTTTAAATTGATTTGTTTAGGCTGATATTAGACACACATAACATCCATATAATTCAACAAATAAGCATCAACACATAACAACAAATTTAATGTAGGAGTTCACTCGAATATAGTGGGCTACCTCTGGTTGAGCTTTTGTCAATTTGACTTGGCTCTTTGGGATTATGGCTTCAATTCTTTTACAAGTTTAACATTGGTTATTGACTCAACCAATGGGCTTAGAAAACCATCTATATCCCTGCCATGGCTATCATCATTCTGCAAACAGATCTAAGATCCCTTAGACATGATTCCTTCAATGGGTGCACTAAGCTTCCCTGAGCTCCTTGATGGCATAAACTCCTTCAGAATTATTCAACTATCTCTCAAACCTATTCTACATTCTTGAACACATATCAAGCATCAACAATAGACTGTTCATTTGTTCAAAATGAACACTGCATCCCTGATCTAAGCCTTCCTCCACGGATGGCACTCGGTTACTTCAAACTTCCCTATAGAATATCAGCCTTTAGAAGTCTTTAGATGCTTATGTAAAACCTTGCAATAGATTTAGAAGGCTCATTATAGTTAGGTTTGACTCGTGCTTCGGTCAGAATGGATACTGGTAGCTCCCGCAACTCCCTCCAACCCCTCGTGGTCGTGAGCTCCAAAATCTCCCTCGATGAAAATCTCCTTGAAGATGGATTCTTCAGCTTCTTTGGACTATTCCATTGGCTTCATAAGGCCTCAATAGCCTAGCTATCCTCTTGGTTCACTCTCTTAGGTCAAAAATCACTTCTCGAGTGCATTTAATGAGTAACTCTTAGTGATCCTCCACTAAATCTCGCTAACTGCAGTTAATTGTAACTAATTTGGCATAACTGCCCTTTTCTAGCACTGCGCCATGCTTAACCATCGTGGTTGACCTTAACTATTGGCGTTTGGCACACATGTGATCTGTACTACACCTGGTAGTTAGGGATAATGTTGGGTTGGCGATTTGTTGGTAGTCAACACGCAAACTGTGTGTGGTTAATTTCAATCGGTGGACATGTGACTGCTTTTGGCGACTGCTGGTGGTCCTCACCCCCAAACTGCAATCCATTAAACCTTAAATAGAACATTTGACTGTAGTTTGTTAAGAACCACTGTAGTGGAGTTGGTAGCGCGTGTTGAGGTCTTGTCGGTGGTCACGAATTCGACCCCCCCGGACCCAAACATAATTTTACATGACCATTCTAGGGCCACGTGGCAGCCTTCGGGCTTGCCATGTGTCAGCTCCTCATTGGTCACCCAAAATGAATTTTTTGGGGAATATCCAAGGAGTATTCCTTGGAATATTCTTTTTTTTTATTATTTCCCAAAAATCAATTATTCTTGGAAATTGTAGTTTATTGAACTTTTCAAATGGAAATAACTTCTTCAGACGATGTCAATTTTTCGAACTATTCATGGCGTCAGAATGAGGAATATGAGATCTATCTGGTCATTGAGGTTTGACACTCTTTCGAACACTTTGAATTTTGAGCTATCATTAAAGTGATCGATCAATATATGATCACTCCTCCCCATTGGGAATCTTTTGGACCTCAAAACACTCATACATTGTTCTGAACAGTAGATGAGAGCACAATACCCTCTTCTTTGAGCCTTCATACACTTTCCTACATGGTCGTTGCCTTTGAATCAAATCTCCAAGGTAGTTGACACTTCCCTTCATGGACACGCTTGTCCTCGTGTTAAGAATTGTCTTCCTTGAACTCATTCAGAATTTACAGAAGGTAGTTGAACATCGCTTCCAAACCACTTCCATGGTGACCTTTGCTGCTGCAAATATTCTTCATGAGACGATGTCAAAATACAAGAAAAAAACTTGATGACATAAATTCTTGCTCCATCAAAAGAAACAAATTTCACATCATGTGAATCATCATCATGTCTTTACATCTTGTATACAAATTATCAACTAAATCCCAAGCTCACAAAAACAATGCATTTTCAAACATTTGACCCTTCAAGTCAAGCATGTACAAAAACAATTATAATGATTCTTTTACAAAGATAAAACACTTCATCATTATCTCCCTTTTACAATCTTGGAGACCAAATCAACTCTTCCAGGTTGACTTTACATTACATGCATGTTTAAACAAAACAATATGATGGTCGATAGCTTTCCATCAAGTCAATTAGATACATATTCAAATACAAGGAAATCATTAACATCCATGTGTTCATACATTTTGTCCTTATGAATGTATTTGATTATTCAACTTTCTCTTAAGCACAATCATAAGTACAAGATAATCGATCACATGTATATGTACTTTCAAAGCTGAAATGAATATAATTTTCTGCAATAAAGTAAGTCTACATTCTCAACTTTCCCATCTTACAACTTGCATTCCATTATCAAAGAAATGCAAATAGATGTGACACATTTCTTTTCACATCAAAACAAAACATGTAACTTTAATTGGATAAGAACTCTAACCATTTCTTGCCAATCCACACCAAAGGTGCTTCCTTTAAGTGCACATCGACATCAACAAGTGGATCATCCTTAATCACATCGATTATGGAAACTTCCTTTCCATTCTTACCATACTCTTTCTCCACTTTCTTCAATTTTCATGGAAGCATTGTTGGATTCAAAGTCCAACACCTTTCAGCAATATGTCCTTGCTTATGGCAATAAGTACAACACATGTTCATCTTCTTGACATCATAATTTTCCTTGTCCAATAGACCTTTATCTTCTTGCCTTCTTTCCTTCAAAAGGTTTCCTGTATGTGGCCATTTTCTTCCAACATCTAGAAACACTATGGTTAACCAAACCACAAAAGTAACATGCAATTCTTTTCCAATGTTTATGTGGTAATTTATCATGCTTAACATAATCAAAAGAAGTTTGATTGAAATCAGATTTATACCTTTCTCTCTCACCTTCATTACCTTCATGAGGAGGTGAATCAAATGAAGAAGTAGCTCCCTTTGGAAAACCATCAATCCCTTCAATGCTTTTAGAGATTTCAAAATTTTTTGGTTCAAGTGTATGTTTATGTACATCTTCTTCCTGCAAATGTTGTTTCAAACAATTGCATTATCCAAGAATACAATCTTTACAAACTTGAGGTAGAGAACCTGAAATGAAACTCCTTCTAGGAACTGTTTCAATTGCTTTCATGACTGCTTTGAAACTTTTTCCATAAGATTGTCCATAGCCAAGACCCAAATACTTAGGTCTTTCCTCAACCATTATTGGCTCAACAATACCATGTGCATGTTTTCCCAATCCTTTTCCTTCATAGCCTATTTTGGACATTAACTTGGACACTTTGCCTCTTGTATGTTTTTCAAAACCACCAACATAAACATTCTTAGAGGAAATTGAAGAAAAACATGAATTGTTTACCTCTTCTTCAAGCTGATACTTGAATAAGGCTTCTTTGGTTGCAAGGAGCTATGTCTCCAACTCATGCATATTTTCTAGATCCATATTCGCAATATGAATTTGTCTCCATTTCGTGGAATTTGTCAGAAATCAACTGCTTCTCTTCCTACATGGAATTCAACTTCTCTCGAAGTTCGGTACTCATTTCTCCCCCGATATCCATCATGATGAACAAATCTCGCTTTAAGTCTTCATTAAAGAATCTTGTGAAAGAGGAGGATTTGGAAAACTCACTTGTAGAAGTTGTCATTATCAAATTCTTATTCAAGTAGCATTTTGCAAACAAACCCTCTTAAGCTTTAAGGATTTTCTTGAGGTCCTTGGGGTGAGGAGAATTCCTTCAGCCCTTCTTCCTTCTTGTCCTATCCTATACTTATCTTATCAATAGATTTCCCTTCACCTTTGAATACTCAAACAATAGTCAGTTTACAAACAATCAAACAGTAGAATTTGACTATTTGAACACCTATCAAGTCAAACAAGAAGAGATATTTCTCTGTCAATCAAACATCCTACTCTGATACCTCCTTATCTAAAATGAGGGTTTAACAACTTGTTATGCTTACAAAAACCTCTCACTCCAAAGCTTATAAATATATGATCTAACTTATGTTGACAATTACAGAATTAAGTACTTGAAACATGTGTATGTCTTCGTTTGTTTTTAATTGTTTAAGTGATTTAAGTTGATTTGTTTTTATTGATATTAGACACACATAATAGCCATATAATTAAGCAAATAAGAATCAACACATAACAACAAATTTAATCTAGGAGTTGACTCGAATCTCATGGGCTACGTCTCCTTGAGCTTCTGTCAATTTGACTTGGCTCTTTGGGATTATGGCTTCAATTCTTTTACAAATTCCACACCCGACTCCAATGGTTATTGACTGAACCAATGGGATTATAAAACCATCTATATCCCTCTCATGGCTGTCATTATTATGCAAAGAGATCTAAGATCCCTTAGACTTGATTCCTTCAATTGGTGCACTAAGATTGCATGAGCTTCTTGATGGCACAAACTTCTTCAAAATTATTCAACTGTCTCTAAAACCTATTCTGCTGTGTCCAGTACATATGAGACATCAACAATAGACTGTTCATTTTCTCAAAATGAACACTCCATCCCCGATATAAGCCTTCCTCCACGGATGGCACTAGGTTGCCTCAAACTTCCATGTCACATATTGGCCTTTAGAAGCCTTCACATGCTTCTATAAACCCTTGCAATGGATTCAGAAGGCTCATTATAATTAGGAATGATGGTTGGTTCACTGAGAACGGATATTGGTAGCTCCCGCAACTTCCTCCAACCCTCGGTGGCCATGAGCTCCATAATCTCCTTGGATGAAAATATCCTTGAAGATGGATTTTTCAGCTTCTGTGGACTATTCCATTGGCTTAAGAAGGCGTCAATTAGCCTATCTAGCCTCTTGGTTCACTCTGTTAGGTCGAAAATCACTTATGGTGTGCATTTAATGAGTAACTCCTAGTGATCATCCACTACATTTGGCTAACTGCAATTAACTGTAACTAATTTCGGATAACTACACTTTTTTACCGCTCCGCCAAGCTTGACAACCAAGGCTGACCATAACTATCAGTGTTTGGCATGCATGTGATAGGTACTAGACCTAGCGGTTAGGGATAACGTTGGGTTGGTAGTCAACATGCAAACAACATGCGGTTAATTTCAATCGGCGCACATGTGATCGCTTTTGGGGACCGTTGGTTGGTAAGACCTTTGGCGGTACTAACCCCCAAATCGCAATCCATTAAACCTTAAATAGAACATTTGACTGTAGTTTGTTAAGATCCACCATAGTGGAGTCGGTAGCATGTGTTTAGGTCTTACCAGAGGTCACGGGTTCGATCTCCTAGGACCTGAAACATAACTTTACATGACCATTCCACGCCCACGTGGTGGCCTCCAGGTTTGCCACGTGTCAACTCTTGATTGGTCACCCAAAAGGAATATTTTGGGGAATATTCCAAAGACTATTCCTTGGAATATTCTTTTTTATTATTTCCCAAAAATCAATTATCCTTGGAAATTGCAGTTTATTAAACTTTTGAAACGGCAATAACTTCTTCATAGGGTGTCAATTTTGCAAAACATTCGCGGCGCCAGAATCAAGAAGCAAGATCTATCCAGACGCTCACGTTTGACACCCTTTTGAACACTTTGAATTTTGAGCTCTCATTAAAGTCCTCGATCAATATCTGATCAATCTAGTGCCACTTATTTCAGCTATTTTTGAGTGGTCTTTGTTGGGATAAATTTAGAGAAGTTGCTCCATGGGAAAACTAATTTTTTTGGAGAATTTCGGGGTTAGATATTATTGCCTTTGAGACGG
>APFE031590468.1:142223-178786 GCA_000404065.3 Pinus taeda | reverse complement strand
TTTTTTCAGCTTTGTAAGGCTTCAAAGGCAGTTGAATATGATGAAATATGGCAACTCACCTCTTTATTTACAGATGCTGCAATTAATGCATAAGCTTTGCTGTTCTTGTTTTCCCAAATGGCGAGCTCTTTGTCTGAGGTAGGCTTTTTTGGGTCACTGTCTCCTTCTTCAACACACACTCCTTTCCACAACTCATTGAAGATGAGGGTGTGTTGTATCATCCGGGACCAATCAGCATAGTTCTCCTTGCCAGTGAGAACTATTCCTACCATATAGATGATTGAATGCATTCTTCATATGGAAGCAGCGCAGCATGGGAGGAGTAGTTTACGGCACCATCATTTGCAATGCAGTGCAAAATACCACACGATACCACGGTGTTGTAGAAGGCAGCTACAGTGTATCACCTGCGTTCAATGTGGAGTCGAATGTGTATGAGCCAAGCGTTCACCATGGAGGAGGCTGAGGGTGTTGTAGAAGGCAGCGCTCAACAAGGAGAAACGTTGAAGGCAGTGATATACAACAGCGGCGTTTACCATTACCCAAAACTGCCAGAATTCAACATTCACCAATCATGTTCAATTCACCACTCAGTGTTGAACGCAGAGAATATAAAACGCATAAAATAATTCAACAGTCTATCCGAACACACAAATGGATATTTCAAAAAAAATTGTAACGCACTGAGGGTAGATAGAGGATGTAGCGCAAAAAATTGGGACAATATTACAGAGATTTTACAGAGATGATAGTCTACAAAAATGTAGAATAGAGGCAGGAAGGAGTTACATGACAGAAGAAAACTAAAAATAGGGTTGGCTTTGATACCATGTCAGGCCAGGAGTAACTCCAGTTTGGCAGAAAAACTGATTGATTTCATTCCATAGGTAACCCATTATTATATACAATAGGGAGTGATTGTTCAGTTCATCTCCCGATGACTGTTCACCTTCCCAATTTATTTTATTTACATAAAATTCCCAATCATGAAGATTAGGTGTCAACAAAAATAAAGGTAGAACCCTGAAACTAAAGGTTGCTAAATTTTGTATTATGAATAATGCACTTTATTGGAAAGATCCTAGAGGCATTTTGCTAAATTGTTTGGTTGAGGAGGAAGCAAAATAGGTCATGGATGATTTTCACAAGGGAGATTGTGGAGGTCACCTATTTTGGAAGATGACGGCTAACAAAATTTTGGAGCAAGGTACTATTGGCCTACCCTCTTTGCTGATGTTTATAAAACTGTTACAAGCTGTCATGAATGCCAGATTTTTCGGGGAAGAAGAAAGTTGCAGCCTCTACCTCTCAAGCCAGTCAAAGTTAGTGCTCCATTTCAGCAGTGGGGCCTAGATTTTATTGGAGAGATTCATCCCACATCTTTATCTCAACACAAGTGGATCTTAACAGCGATGGATTATTTTACAAAATGGATTGAGGTGATCCCCACTCAGCAGGCCACAAACTCAGTAATAGTTCAGTTTCTTGAAAATAATATTTTGTCACGTTTTGGCTGTCCTAACAAACTGATTACAGATAACGTAGCAGCTTTCAAGTCCAAAAAAATGATTGATTTTTGTAGAAAATATAAAATTACCTTGGGGAATTCTAATGCATACTATCCGCAAGGTAACGAGTTGGCTGAATCTTTGAACAAATCATTGGTCAACAACATAAAAAAGTTGTTGGAAACAAACAAAAAGAGCTGGCATAAGAAATTGGTTAATGCACTATGGGCAGATAGAGTAAGTTAGAAGAAGTCAATCGGCATGTCTCCATTCGAGATTATATATGGTATTGGCATGGTGTTCCCGACATCTCTCGCAATCCCGATTGTAAAACTTCTACAGGAAGCTGGCAGCGAGGAAGATCATTTTCAGCAAAGAATAAGCCAAATGATCCATTTACAGCAGACGAGAGAGGAGGTTTTCAGAATACCTTCAAGCTGCAAGAGAGAATTAAGAAGATCTATGATCGAAACGCAAAAGCAAACAAATTTTAGATTGAAGACATAGTGCTAAAGTGGGATGCTAGAAACGAGGACAAAGGCAAGCACGGAAAGCTCGAGAATCTGTGGAATGGACCATATAGAATTGTTGCATATCGAGGTCAAAATGCCTTTCTCCTCAAAGAAATGAATGGGGAAGATTGTCCAGGAGGGCTGGTCAATGGTCGGCTTTTGAAACAGTATTATCTTTGAGAAGTTTTCTGCTGTCATAATTTGTCATTGTACATACCATTTATTTCCTTCATTGCAAAGTGTGTACTGTCATCATTCATTCAATTTGGGGCCCAAAGTGAAGGCTATAAAATTGAATGTCTGGCTTCAGTTTTTGGTTATTTAGTGTGGGTTGTTTGAGTCAGTTTTGAGTCAGTTTCTAGTTTTGTAATTGAGTCAGTTTTGAGTCAAGATATTGGTTTTACTTTGTTGAAGTTATTGACTCCATTTTACCCAATGGACGAGGCACTGGTCTGCTTCTCCAGAGATCTGTGGTTCTTGGCACCTCCAAGGAGCTACCATCCCCATTGGAGCCAATGTTAGTGTCGATATCTTCAACAATCCATCAATGATCAAATTTCTCTTTTTGCATGCATAGTAGGTGTCCCATCCGATCAGCTGCATTCCATTGGGTCATGGATCAACTGATGGTAGTAGTTCATTATCAAATTTCCCTCATGGTCTTTACATGTTGGCCTATTTTCACATGTTCAGGTCATTTACTGTTATTTTATTTCATTCCATTTACCAAAATCATCTTTAGGGTTTTATGTCTCATTAGGTCTAGGGTTTGCCACCATGGTCATAAAAAACTCAATAAAGGGTTAGCAGGAACATGAGGAGGTCTAATAAGTTCATAAAATCAAAATTTCACTAAAGATATGCTCAATAAGTGACTTTTACCTCAAAACTCTGTTTTGAGATGAAAATAGAGTTTTTATTTCTATGTACAAAATTTTATGTAATTTCAATATTTTTTATATGTAATAAGTTCAAAGTTGTTGCCCTTGCTCACCTTGCCAACTCCAGCCATTGCAGACAAAAACACAAGCATCAATGCATCAGTCTACCAAGTGATTAAGAAAAAGCAAATCAAATGAAAAACAAATTTTTTGACCAAAATTGACTTTGACATTATAAAAGTGGGTTTGAGATGAGTAAAAATCAAAAGTCATCCATATATAAAGTGAAAGGGGTGCCATTTGTCATTTCATTGTGAAAAATACCCTTGGAGAGAAAAAAATCACGATTTGGAGCAAAGGAGATCAAAAACCCTATTTTCCAAAGCAACTTGGCCTGGCGCTACGCATGAGAGGCAGTGCGTTGCGCATCAGTGGCTTTCTTGCATTGTTATTTTGCACGGGCATTGCGCATCAAGAGGGTGTTGCACATTGGGCCCAGTGTGTTGCACATCAGTCCATAACTTGCTAAATCATTCCAAATTGTCCAATAACCCTAAAAAATGCTACATTTCCATGCTACAAGTAAGTAATCATCATCCTAAAGCTAAATTTGAGGTCATATTTGTGTTCTTCATGAATCTTGCATGTTGAAAGTGAAACCCTAGCTTGTCTTCACTATTTTCCATTTCATTGTGCAATTTTTACTCCTCCATCACAAAAAATATTATTAAACCCTTTTCCCTCTTCCATTTGCCTAAATCACTCCATTCATCCCATTTTCCATATCCTACTCCCATAAAACAAATAATTCCTTTCACCAAACCCTAAATCCCTCACTAAACCCTAGTTTCCCAAAACTAATCCCTTCATTCCCCAATTCCATTTCCCAAGAGTAAAATCTCTTCATACTCATCACCCTTTTCCTCCTCCATTACCATTTTTCACCATATCTTCATCACATCATTTTCCTAAGACAAGCATCAAGCACCATGGCAAGAAATAGTGACTCAAGTTATGAAGAAGAAACTTTAAGTGACAGCTCAATAAAAAGGAATATATAGCCTAGGAGACCTCACAAGGGTGGGAAAATAATCAAGGAGGAGCCTATAAGTATTGTTGAACTCCTTGCATGCCCCCTTACTACCACTTGCTTCAGATACCAATCTTGCTTTGATTTTTGTGAGATGGTTGAGAGGGTTAAGTATCATCATGAATTAGCAAGGCAATTTGTCATAAACATGGAGGACAATATGGTACACCTTGCTGGCATAAATTTCACTCTTTCACCAGCCATTATTGCAGAAGAAACTAGAATGCCAGATGTAGGGGAAAGGTGGAACAAAAGAAAGAATATCAACAAGTAGCACTATGAACCATACATTAAAGCCAAATATCATAGTAAATTGGGCAGGGTGTTTCCTTTCAAGTTCTTGGAGGATCGGTATGTTCCACTTATGAAACTCATCATCAAATACTTCACATGTGAGGGAAGGTTCTCCAGACTCTATGCTTATCATATCAGATTACTTATGCATTTTACCAGGGTTAGAATGATGAGTATTCCATATTTTATTTGCAAAAACATAGAGAGGATGATTGCACTTGCAAAGAGAAAACCATATCCACAGCAACTAAACAACGTTTATCACTTTGTTGTCATCAAGATTATGGTTGTGCATCAGCTTACTCAGTTGGGAGTGCCATGGGAAACATTCATTGCCCATGAGATCTTCAAAGGGCCTCAAATTTTTGCAAATCTTCAAGAGGAAGGTGGACCTTCCGGGCAACAAAGAAAACATGAAAGCAAAACTCATGAGGCTCACATTCTTGTGTTTATAATTTGTGAAAAAGGCAAAATAATACTTTTTACAGCTGCCAAACGAGTATTATCTCCACCAGGGGTGGAAGGGGTCTCGTTTCCTTCACCAGATCACAAGAAAATACTATCTTCACCTGGGGTGAAAGGGGCTTTGCCTTCTTCTTCAGCAAAACAGGTACAGGACAAAGGAAACCAACAATTGCATGATGAAGGGCCTTCCGAAGGCCAAGACAGGGATTTTGTTTTGATTGAGGAAGAGGACACTGATTTGAACTCCCAAAGCTCAAGACTCAAGGATGTGGTCATCAAGGAGAAAGAATTTGGGATCCAAGCCTTATCACTTGACCTTGACAGGGCTAAGTGGATCATTAATTACCTTGCGCAACAAAACAAGCAATTGGAGGACAAACAAACAATCATGAGCTGCAAACCATAAGGGAAAACCGGCAAGTGGCAAAAAGAAGGAAAATCAAGATGAAATCACTAGAGCAAGAAATAGAAGTTTACTGAGAATTATGGTTGGAAAGAGTGAATATCCACCTTGAGAAGCTGCTTGACAAGGCTAACAAGGAGAAGAACATGTTGCGCCACATGGCTTATCACTACATGGCCCGGAACAAAATTTGCAAGACAAGTATAAGAAGCCTAAAAGCCAAGTTAAGGAGAGCCTTAAACGACAAAAAGGAGCAAGATAAACTTAAGATCTTGGCTAAATCTTCCTTGGCTCAGCAAAGTAATTGATAAGCTTGCCTCTTGCCAATTTTGAAACAATTTGGAGAAATTTTTGTCATTTCATAAATTTTAATTGCAAAACATAGGAAATTTAATCTAATGGTTTGTAATTTTGAAAAATGGTTTGCATTTTTGGATTCCTCATGGAAAAATGCTAAAACCCAGAAAGTTTCATGAAGTTTGGAGGAGATCTGGGTCACCTAAAGGGCACAAAACACCCAACAAATGCCCTCTCTGCCACTTTTTGGACCCATAGGAAGCAGTCTTGGGAGAAGTGATTTTTGAAGGGAAAAACGGACTCCAATCCAAAAATTCCCATTGTTCTAGAAATTATACAAACAGAGCTTTCCAACAAGCCATCTTGGAGCTAATTTGGTGAAGGGGAAGGCCTTCAAACTCAAGCAAACTTTTGCAAATTTTGCTAAAAAACTCAGATTTTTGCCTAGTTTATTGAGATGGTTGGGAATTTTGAAAAATGGTTTGCATTTTTGGATTCCTCATGGAAACATGCTAAAACCCAGAAATTTTCATGAAGTTTGGAGGAGATCTGGGTCACCCAAAGGGCAAAAAACACCCAAAAAATGCCCTCTCTGCCACTTTTTGGACCCATAGGAAGCAGTCTTGGGAGAAGTGATTTTTGAAGGGGAAAACGGACTCCAAATCCAAAAATGCCAATTGTTCTAGAAATTAGACAAACAGAGCTTTCCAACAAGCCATCTTGAGCTAATTTGGTGAAGGGGAAGGCCTTCAAACTCAGGCAAACTTTTGCAAATTTTGCTCAAAAACTCAGATTTTTGCCTAGTTTTCTACCAGTTTGACTTTTTTTCTCTCATGGTAAAATTGATAATGTAATATGATGTAAATTGATGTACCATGATGTAAAAATGATGAAAAATGAATTAAGGAGGTAGATACATTAGTTTTAGGTGGTTTTGAGCTGAATGAATCAGTTTCCATGGTTTTAGAGGCAAGTTGTTCCACTACCTATTTTTTAGTTCCTAGTTTAGATCTTGTTGAAACAGCTTCTTGACTCATGGATTCGACCCCTGATGGCTAGAATAGGTGGTTTGATGCCTATATCTTGTACTTTCTTAGTCATTTATCAAGTTTGGAACGCTTGTGGATGCATTGAGCTATTTTGTACATCACTTCTGCAGTTTGGCAAGGAAATAATGAGATGATGGCACATATAAACATAAGATCAACTGAAATAATAGAGGAAAAGAAATGCTAATTCACATTACCACAAGAATCCCACAAAATGCTACATAACTAAATGAATCAAGTGTAAAAGGTGGAATTCATTGGTGTTTTAGTGCTCTACCTTGGGTTTTATTTAGTTTTAAATGTTTTCTATTGTCTGAAGAGGAATCATGACACTTGCATTCCCTCTTGAGTTCCTCACCGGTCTTTAGACTCACCATTACACTCATTTCAAAGTGCTAAAACACTTGCCTACCTCGCCCCACAAAAACCTCTGCAAATCTGTGTTGATTTCCCGAATCCAAAGCTGCCTTCCCCATCTGATCCAACGAACAACCATTCAAATCAATCAAATTCCTCTGAGCAAACATACCTAGCCTAAAATTAGTATTTATATCAGTCATCTCAAGCCTTGCTTGATATATTTTCATTGAGATTTACAAGGAGAGAGCCCTCTCTCGACCTGGTAGGGCTAGCTACCAAGTTAAGTGTGGTTTGATGTTACCCTAGACCTACCTTTCTCAGCCTGAGGTAGATTTAGGCACTAACACCTCCAATAGTTGGAACTAGTTTAATTGAAAACAACTTGAGATAACTGAATTTGATTTCTACAAATTAGAAATCACACATGCTTAACTAAAATCTAACTCCTCCAACTCAAACACTGAGTAAAATAGGTGGCACCAACCATGTCACACAAGTTAACTGCATCCAAGTTGTCTATTGATGTGGAAATTCAAATTTTCTCAATTTAATCAAAGCAAAATCAAATTGAGAATTTCTTGTTGCATTTTTCAACACTCCTCGGCAAGAAAGGGATTATCAACCACCCCTATCCTACACCTATGGAGCTTGAACGTCCCCCTTGACAAGGCCTTTTTTAAAATGTTAGCATCTTGTTCCTCTGTTGGAATGTAGTGTAGCAACATTATCTTCCTCTACACACAGTCTCGTAAATGGTGACAGAAAATATCTATATGCTTGGATCGATCGTGAAATACATTATTCTCAGAGAGCTTGATGCAACTCTAATTATTACTATAGATCACAGTTGGATCCATCATCTGACCAAATAGTCCAACAAGTGTCTTTCTCATCCATATCGCCCAACATGTTGCTTGACTTGCAGCCATGTATTTTTCTTCTACCAAGTTGAGCGCCATAGATATTTTCTTCATGCTATACCAGGAAACAGTTGTATACCAATACTAAAAATTCCACCTAATGTACTCTTCCAGACTGATGGAATCCCGACTCAATCTGCATCTATGAAGTCACACAACTTCATTCCCTCTATTTGTTTGTACATTTTTCCAAACTGGGTAGTGCCTTCGAGGTACTGTAAAACATGCTTAGCTTCCTTCCAAAATAATTTTTTTGGACTAACCATAGCTTGGCTCAGCTAGTTGATTGAATAGCACATATCTGGTCATGTGTTCACAAGATACATTAGTGAACCCACTAGCTTCCGATAAATGGTAGCATCCATTTCCTTACCTAAAGTGGCGTCCTCCTTCCTCTAGTTGGTCGCTAGAGGTGCATCCATGGGTTTGCAACTCTCCATGCATAATCTATGTAGTATCTCATTTTCATACTTTCCTTGAGAGATAAACAGTTCCCCATTGCCTTGCCATACTTCCAACCTGAGGAAGTAGTGCATGAGACCCATGTCTTTCATTTCAAACTCCCTTGCAAGGTCCTCCTTCAAACTCCCTTGCAAGGTCCTCCTTGCAAGATCTAATCAGTTGTTCATCACCAACTACAATCAAAGCAACAACATATAAGACAATAATAAGAAATTTACCTTCTACCAAGATATGATAAAGGTTTGCATCCGCTTCACTTTTAGTGAAGCTCAAACTAGTGAGATAACTATAGATCCTATTGTACCAAGAACGAGGTGCTTGTATGAGATGGTACAACACTCGCATGAGTTTGCACACGAGACTCTTGATCAAATGTCTCAAAGCCTTCTGGTTGCTCGATGTACACCTCCTACTCAATAACCCCATTGAGAAATGTTGGTTTTACATCCATCTGGTGGATCTTCCACCCCATCTATGCAGTGAGAACAAGAATTGATCTAATGGATGAGTACCTTGCTAGAGGAGAAAAGGTCTCCTTATAGTTAATTCCCTCAACTTGAGAGTACCCCTTGGCCACAAATTTGGCCTTATACTTCTCTATGCTTCCATATGCTACCTACTTCACCTTGAAGATCCATCTCAAACCCACAACTAATTTATTTGTTGGTCTTGGGACTGTTAGGGTCCTATAATTTATAGGATCTCAAGGTAATTGAGTGATGTATCTCAGGAATCCTATTCTGTAAATACTTTTCAATCTACTAATGATTTCCAAATAAAAATAAAAAATGAAAAGAGGGTATAAAGAATAAAATTAAAGAGAAAAACAAAAATATTCAAAAATAAGAAATATTGAACCCCACCAAAAGAAAGAAAATCTTAAAAGAGTAATACTGAAAGTGTTGCAAATCTAAATGCCACTGCTCATACATAGTTTTTGCTTCATTTTTGTAAAATAAAGTTGTGTGCACCTTGTTCAAAATGCCACAATCACTAGTTTTAGTTTAAACATACAGTTTAATCATGATTAAACTCCTTTAAAATTTTGTAAATTAGATAGAGAAAAAAGGTTTATCCAATAGCTTAATCTTGGTAAATCATTAGCTAGGTAGAAATTGACATTGACCCAACTATTTAATCTGGGTTAATAGGAGAAAAAAGGGATAGGTTAGTTAGTTAGTCTAAGTGCACCCTGGGGACAGAAATAAAAATTTTCATCTAGCTAAGGGTAAGTAAATTAGATGATTTGATAAATATTTATGTAAATTTTATCCTAAGTTTGAGGATATGGAAAAAGAGGAAAATGTGCGCATTGTGGGTAATTACCTCATATTTTTCATAATGCATCCCTATCCTAAGTTGAAAAATCCAATGATAAAATGCATACGGACAAATTTGGTTTGTTGTTTGTGGTTAAAGGTCGTGCCTTTGAGCACCTCAAGATCTGCTTCCCCACTCCATCCATGGCCCTTGTTCTTTTTCGCACCCCCCTTCGCATTCTCCCTTTACCACTTGTGGGGGTAGGGGGGTCCAAAAGGTGGTTTCTCCTGTCGGGCCCTACCCCTTACGTGGCGCATCACAGTGATTTTGCACCCCCCCAGCCCCCCAACTGATACCACTTATCACCTTATACCCCCTCTGGAAACTTCCCTTCCTTATTCGTTCCTGCCATGCCCCCACCAATCTTCCTCCACCATTCTCCACCTACCACATATCAAGACCATTGGACCATTTAAATTCTTTCCCAACTGAATACCCGTTTGACATTTATTTCATTTTCCCACGTAACCATTTAGTAACGGTCTCGTGCCATTTTCAACGAGACTCTGTCACAAATGTTTAAATAAACTCCAAGCCTATCATTCTCAGCCTTTTCATTTGTAATTGTTTTTCTATTCATAATTTCCTACAGCGATCTCCATCAGAGCTTCTTCGTCACCAGGACTACAACAGTCATTGACCTGTCGTTTTCTTTTTCGCCTGATAGACGGTTATTGTCTCTAAGCCCTATAAGTTTCCTCTGCATATTCATACTATTCAGAAATATTTTACATCCATGCCTCCCAAGACTAAGACCGTAGACAAGGCCATTAACCCTTTAATTCCCCCTTCTATAAACTTAGATCACATACCATTAGCAGACAAGGATTACAGGATTAATGAACTCTATGTGACTGTGATTTTTTCGAGTTGTATTGTTGGTTAGAGGATAAACACATAGATAACAAAGATGAGATAGGACTCTGGGAGTCAAACCACCCTCATTATATTTTTCCCTTGACATTCCAAGCCCTAGAATTTACCAGAAGATGTCAAGCATGCTAAGTCCTTTCCCAAAGGGTTGTAATTGCCCCTACAAGTGACATTCTTTTCACCATTATATCCAAATCTATTGACCAAATGACGCTAGCCCCTACTATGGAAAATGTTGCCCCTCTCTCCCTAGAAGCCCTCACCAAGATTTATCAGAAGCGAGGCTTTGCCAACAGATCCAGAATTTTTGAGATTTTCTTGCTAGAGAATGCCCAATTTCTAAACAAGAATCCTCCATATCCTTCTTCCATTTTCCCTGATCAGGCCAAACAAATTATTTCAATCATTTCTTACATCTTAGGCTACCACTCCAATCGGTTGGTAGAATAGCTTGTCTTAATATTCCTCTCCACATTTTCCACAGACAACAAGCCCTCTATGATTTTTAGTTTTAGCCAATTCTTGGCTCACAATATTCATGAGCAATTTATTAAATTTCCTACAGAGAAGGAGTTCAATTACACCTCTGTTTTGATATACATGTTCATCTATTATCAAGAAGAAAAGCTCATTTTTGCATTGCAGAAGTTGAATGATGCAGGGCAAACAACCAATGATCTTTTGTACCTCATTTGTCATGAAAGAACATCAGGAATTCACCTACAAGCAGTTTATAGAACACTTCGTTCATCCATCTATGAACATTCTCAATAGTGCAGTGTAACCCAGAGTCGGTGAGGAGATAAAAAGAATTTTACACTTGTCAGACCAAGCAAAGACTGGTGACTGGTACCTATATCAAAACTACACAGAGATTAGAGCCTATCGCTGTGAGTTGGCCCCCTATAAACTCCCCAAGTACCTCCCAATAAGGATCTTTGTGCTAGAATACATTAGGTAGATGTTGAACTCAAGTGACATCCACTTTTTAGTGGCCAAGAAGAAGTCCCAATCCAGAATTAAAACACAGGTGGGCCCATTTGTGTGCAACACAATGACAGCAGGTGAGGAGGCAGATAAAATATTGAAGGAGATGAAATTCAGCTTGAGCTTCACATGGTCGTATGACCCCTGTTGCATCATCTCAAAGCTCAGAGTAGAGAACGTGAACACTCCCTACATACATAATTCAAGGCCAGATATAGAACAATATGCCAATCAGTTGGAATGGGCCAAGAATACCTTGCAGGAAGCTAAAGAGTAGCTTGTTTCAACTTCTAGTTTGCAGACTCTTGTTCCTCAGAAAAAATCCAACAAAAGGTAGAGGGAGGAAGGATCATCATCTACTACTAGAAGTGAAGCCAAAGAAATCAAAATTAGTTATAGAAAGAGACCCAAGATAACTCACAAACCTGAAATATAGAAAGAAACTAAAGAGCAGGCATCCATCATCATTACAAATTCACCACCTGCCACCACTAAATTCACTACATCTCCTTATGAGCCTTCATCTTCACAAGGTCATAAGGAGACTGAGCTAGAATCACACATTGTCCAAACAGAAAAATAGAAGACAGTGTTTAATAGGTATAGAGAGACAAAGCTAGGGAATGAAATCTTGAAGAACATCACTTACAACCAATTCTAGAAGCAGACTTCTAGATCACAAAGTAGACTTATGTCAGTGTTAGATATAGAACATGGTAAAATGTAGATGGCATTTCTTGAGGCCTAGACTTCACAGCCCAAATCAGCAGTAGACTACAAGAGAACCACCTTTGAGTTCAGTACAAAGGACATACATCTGATTGATCAAATGGAGATGCACAAACAAACTAGTGAGATGATATCCTCCACTCTGACTAAAATTGCGATTTTCTTATCCAAATTATAGGTTTCCTTTGCAAATGTACAGTCACAGTTGAAGATGGAGAAGGTCTCCTCCTTTGCCAAAGACAACAGGATCAAGTCTTTGGAAGACTTGGTGATCAAGATAGGATATGACCCTAAAGATGTTATTGCTACTGAGGAGATTATTAGGAAGAAAAACTTAGACATTGTAGCATTGATGAAACAGCGCAAGCTTCCAACTACAAAAGATCCAATGAACAAGGACATTGAAGAAGGTGAAGCTCAAAAAGCAGACATAATGAAATTGATTGTAGACCAAAACATACAAATCAGGCAGATGGAGGCAAAGCTGGAGAAATTAATAGAATAGAAGGAAGACAATGTGAAGATGGCCATAGTTACCTTGGATGATGTACCTCTTTCTCAACTACTATCAATAGGAGTAGCTACTACACCTCTGACTTCAACTCAAACTCCCAGTGCTGAACAAGTGACACAGACACTTCAAAATATGTCATTACAGTCAAAGGAAATTGATACTTTGTAGGGCCAACTCAAAGATTTGGAAGTGAAAAAGGCCAAATCTGAAGCTGCGCGAAATGCTAAAATGGAAAAATCTCAGAGACTGTTGGAAAAGTTGTGCCAGGTAGAGAGAGACACTTTTATTGGCTAGACCTTGGCCCAAGCCAAGGAAACCATTTGGATGAACATATTAGACTCAATGAATGAGATTTGGCCTTCTATCCAAATCATATTTGAGCAAAAAGAGTTAATAGAGAAGACAACAGAAACCATTGTAAAAGGTAGTGAAAAGTTGGGAGAGATGCCAATAGAAGCTGCCAATATAATCAGGTTCTTAAACTCAAAGTCCAAATATGAGTTGGAGGAAGTAGGAGTCAGTGATAGAACTTCCACCATTCTGGAAGTCAAGAAAGTCTTGACAAAGAGAAATCTCCTTGACCAGTTGGAGGAAAGGTGTGAAACCTTGGAGCTACAAGGGAACATATTTACAAATAGGATTGAAACCTTAATGCAGAATGGACTACCCAGTATCTATTTCATAGATGACAAGTTGATCACTCAAGAGGACTATATCTTGAAGATGAAAGAGGTAGCCAAAAGCAGCATTAAATTTAGTGGAATTAAAGGAAGTATAATAGCAAAAGCATTTCTGGAGACTATGTCAAACAACTTCCACGTGCAAAATGATGTAGAAATTTTGAATAATATGACACTTATTCACAGAGATTATCCTAATTATACATTATTTTCGGAATCATGCATAATACATAACCTCCTCTACGTTGATCATCAATTTGCAGTATTAAAGAAACAATCGCATGCGCACATTGAAGCATAAATCGCACATATCAACACAGTATATCACGGGGAAAGCATACAGCTGAAAACCCCTCAACTATCTGTATATTATATTGATTGAGAACATGTAACAATACATAGTACGATACTCCTCGGAAGTACTCAGTACTATCTCCACCTGTTACACACAAACTAGCTCAAATCTGAATCAATCTCAGGTTCAGATCTCCTCCGCTGCTTGCCTGCCTCCACTACGCAATCCTGCATGAGAATAGATGAGAATGGCTGATCCAAACTCGTATTCCCTTTGCCTATACCACGCAATCCTCATTGGCAATACTCAATCCATTGATTGTGCAAATCTCATGCACAACTATAGTCACAACTGACAATTGTCTTGCCCTTTCACTCACCTCTAACACTTGTCTCCATTGAACTGTCCATGCACTGAGTTAACTGATGTATTCCTCAATTGATTCATGAGATAATAATTAGTGAATTAATTAATAGCTAATTCACACCACTCATCATTAGTCTATTTGTTAGTTAGACTAAATACAACTAGTTCAACTAAGTCAAACTGAACACAACTCCATCAACTCCTCAATCAACTCCACCAAACTCAATCACTTGAGTTCTAACTGAAGTCCTTCATGTAATAGCTCAACAACCCATAAGAAAAGCGTATTTCCTTTTGACAGTTTCATGTGCCACATCCGTAGCTCGAACTGAAGTGCTGCAAGAGGACAAGATAATGTTTATAGTCCAAATATTATTAAGAGCTAATAATATTCGACTGATCTATTTTTAGATTGGCAGTCTAAAAATAGACTCCGCCCATATGTCTAAAAATAGAGGTCCACCTATTTTTACCAACATGACCAATCATCCATAAATAGCATCCTGCAACGCATAAACCATGATCCATATGTCTAAAAATAGACTTTGCGCCAAAAATAGCCTGCGGGCACACTTAGTGAAGGCGACTTCTTTTCACTAAGCTCCATCATCTTGTTGCATTTTCAACAAATGAGGTAAAGCATATTTTTGCATGAAACCAACTTTTGCTAAATATACAGAGGTAGATGAAATCTTCTGCAGGGTAACAAAGTTGACAGTGCCAAATGAAAAGAGATGGGAGGAGTCAGTGATAGAACTTCCACCATTCTAGAAGTCAAGAAAGTCTTGACAAAGAGAAATCCCCTTGACCAGTTGGAGGAAAGGTGTAAAACTTTGGAGCTACAGGTGAACAGATTTACAAACAGGATTGAAACTTTAATGCAGAAGGAACTAGCCAATATCTATGTCATAAATGACAAATTGATCACTCATAAGGACTATATCCTGAAGATGAAATAGGTAGCCAAAATCAGCATTAAATTTTGTGGAATTAAAGGAATTATGATAGCAAAAGCATTTCTAGATACTATGCCAAACAACTTCCTCGTGCAGAATGAGGTAAAACATATTTTTACCGTGAAACCAACTTTTGTTAAATATACAGAGGTAGATGAAATCTTCCACAGGGTAACAACGTTAACAGTGCCAAATGAAAAGAGATGGGAGGACTTAGTTGATTTACTAGATTAAGGAATAATTCAGCACCAGTAAAACGATCTTTGCCAATGCAGCAGCCAGCACGAGATTTAGTTCAGCATCGCATTCTGTTTTGAGATGACTCAGCAACTGAAACCATCCAAAGAGGCCACTATTCTCCTAAACAGCCTATGTGGCCTATTCTTTTGCCAAGATTTGATGATGTTAGTTTGTAATTAGGCCAATAATACACTGTCAGTTTGACAACGATTTTGCAAAGCATTATTGTAAATTTTATTATAAATACTTCACTGTTTGAAGTATTAAGGGTTGATTTCCGAATGTAATTTCCTTCTGCATTTTGTAATTTTGAAGTACTGAGCATCAATAATACAGGGACCTTTCATAGGATTCATGTGGTGTGTTAAATGGTGATGTGTTTCTTATGTCTACTTGTTCAAACGTTGTTATTTATTTCCTCTGTTTTTCTAAATATCTGAATTAATCAACAGAATCTGTGATAAATAGTATTTGTAATCTAGAGCACCCTATTTGGTTTGTTGTTAATTTTAATGTTTTCCACTGAAGTCGGGTCAAAGAATTATTAATTGCTCTTTGGTCTCTACTAAACCTTACACTTCTTCTTTTCCACCATCCATTTAATTTCTGAAAAGATGCATTTACTGCAACCTAGTGTGCCCTTTGAGAAACTCCTCTAAAAATTGATGCCAAACTCCAGTTTACTTTATAGATTCCATAGCCCAATGGAATTATAACACTCAAATCAACCATACAATCTATCAAAACAAAAAATTACAAACATAGCTAGCCTAAAATTTATCCATAAAACAAAGCTAAATCAAACAAAGAGATCCCTCTTTGAAGCTGGCAGGGCTAGATCCCAGCTTCCAAAGTGGTTTTGATGTTGTCCAATGTGTTTACTCCCTCAACCTCAAAAATACAGAATGACAACATAGTGGTGACCATACTAAGGAAGAATACTTCTTAATCTACAACATTATTAATCCCTGGTATCAAATCAATATTTCTATAAATCCAAACTTATATATCATTATGAAATACATGATTTGGGGTTGATATTTTGTAAATATTTACTGTGTCATTGATTTTATTTTATTTGTGTGATGAATTTTAATAGCCCTTGTTCCCAAAATAATTTTCACTAGATCTCACCCTGACCCCAACCCTGCTAAATTCGTAGATAACCCTAAGAAGTTGGTGAGAAAGAAAATTTTTACAGAGTCAAGGTAGTAATAATCCCTTGTCTAGATTCAACTTTCCTCCTCAAAATATTCCTTTGTCAAGGTCTAATTCTCTTCTAGAGAAATCGAAATTATTCAAGATATAGAATTTGATTTGCCTTTTCAGCATAGTTTGTTTAGATCAAAGTCTTGTTGCAAGTGATACCACCATATGGTCTTGGGTTGAGAACCCCAACAAAGCAGAGGGCAAACCAAAACAAGAAATGCTCAAGAAATCAACCTAAATGCTTATTCTACTGAACTGTGTAAGAGTGTCCTTACCCAGAAATCCTACGTTTGAGGAGATCTCTCAAGGTGCAAACCCTCGGCTTCTCTTGATATCTTCGAAACCTGAAAATTATTCAAATGAAACATATACAGTAGTAGAAACATAAAGCATGTTCATGATATTAACTTTAAATCATATAAATGAATGAACAATTACGCATCAATGTAAGATTCATAAACGAATTACAATATAAATAGATGCATAAACACATTTAATATCGGACACAGAATAGCATTCCTTTATTGAAGTTAGCTACAAGTAAAGTGGAGAAATATGACCTAAGTCCTTCTCTGACTCCAAGCGGAAATGTCCTCCAGATCTGTCCTTTCCTGGCCTCAGCAATCTTCCTCCATCACCAATGTAAGGATATCTTCAAGAAAGATGAAGGATATCTCCCACAAGGAAACAAGGGTTTCTTGAAGATTTCGGGAGTGCGAGAGGCACAGGGATTTCATCAAACTCAATCAGGGATAATATCACTATAGTATTAATATCTCATATCTTCCCCCTTAAGGCCTTCCCATGGAGGTTTATTTATACTTCTCCATATTAGTTTTTTCAGTTGGGAAACAGTTGGGCCATAGGCAATCGGAGGTGAGTAATAGGTAAAACCCGTGAACTCAGCTCGAAATTAAGGAAATTTAATTTTTTTAAGTGTTTTAACATATGTACGCAGGTTGGCTATATTTTGACCAGCATGTACATGCTTTTATCACAGGGAAAAGTAGCATATAGGGAATAAAAAATTGTTTTTTAGATTTTGGACCAAATCTGGAAGGAAGGGCTTCCCTAGGCCATATTCAGAGCATCAGATCTACCAAGAGTGGTAAATGGTGTTATAACAAGTCTAAGGTTTTTGTAAAACAAACTGTCATTGATAAAGCCCTACTACAACCATATATACCCCAAGTCCTTCAAACAAATCTTGATCTTGAATCCTTACAGCAATTTGACAAATTACAAGGTCTAGTTTTAGTGTTGGACCAAGCTATTGAAGAAGCTCTTATTCAACAATCTGTTAAATTCTCTGCTTTAAATATTTGCAGCAGCCTCTTTGTCCAGTCAGTCTTCCTAGTCTGTACATCTATAGCCTCCCAGTCCTACTCATTCCATAGTTTCAACTTCCTTACTTATGATCTCTTAAACCGTTATTCCTACTATCCCTATAGTTATCAAAACTACACCTTCATTAGGTCCATCCTCAAGTCAATCTACCAGGACAGCTATGGCAGGAATGTATGCACCCTTGGTGCTACCAGGCCAGCTAAATGTTATGCATGTAGATTACTAGTCCAAAATTGTGACCTTTGATAACACTGGTGCTTATACTGCCCAACATCATGTGGATAGGATGAATGATGTGTTTGACCTCCAAGAAGTAGATGAAGTTGATGTTAAAATGAGATTGTTTTCTCAAAGTTTAGGAGGTGATGTCAAGAAATGGTTTAGGGGTTTACCTATAGGAAGTATAGCCAACCTTGATGATTTCCATCAAACTTTTCTAGCTAGATGGGAGATCAATAAAAATCCACTTGAAATCGTAAATGAATATAAAAGATTGAAAAGAAAACCCAATGAAACTGTGGAAGAATATTGTGAACGATTTAATACTATTTACAACACCATTCTACAAGACATCAAACCCTCCCTTGGCCTAGCTCTGATTGATTTTCCCGATGGTTTCGATGTAGACATGGAATATCAACTCAGAGAAAGAGACCCGGTAACTTTAGAAGAAATGCAAGCCAATGTCATCAAAGTTGAAGCTAATATCTTAGCTAAAAAGGCCAAACTGAAATCTGATCACGGAGTTACCGTAAAAGAAGAACCTTCTACTTATGTTGTTGATCATAAGATTGATAACCTAGTGAGAGTAGTGAATCAGATGACGCAAAGAGTAAACATCAATGACCAGACTCTAGTAAGAGAAAACCAAAATCCCCCTCAAAATAGAAACCAAAACTTTAGGAGAAATGTTCCCGAATTAAACAAAGAGAACAAAAGGGTCCAAACCAATAGGTTCAGCCTCCTTTTCAAGAAAATTACACAGATGATGGAGGGAATATTGTTGAAAATTTGGATGATAATCAAATAAATTTGATGGGGATAAACGATGATGAAACAAGTTTCCCCACTCAAGAGAAGCAGGAACATTTCCTCCTAGCCCAAACTGAACTAGATTCTGAAGAATCTGATGAGTATAAATAGGGGTTTGAAAATTTCATAATGGAAGTCCATAGGCAATATAACCTTAGAAGAAAAAACAATCTAGACACCCTCAATACCAAAAATTCAAATAATCCTGCTAAAAAGTCATCTAAAACTGAAACTAGGAAAACCAAAAATAGTATTCTTAAGAAAATTGTGGATAATTCTGCTAAGAAAAAAGTAGAAATCCTTGTCAAGAAGATAGTTGAAAATATTCCCAAAACTACTCAAACAGATGCCCCAACCACCAGTCAAAAAAAAGAGCCTATGAAAAAACAAATTACAGATCAATCAAAACTTCCTAATCTAATGAAGATTCAAATACATTCAACATTGAGAATGAATTAGCTAAATTGAAAATCCCAATTCCTCTCACATAGTTAATGAGAAAAAAACATGTACAGACCCCAAGTAATGCAAGCTTTAAATATAGGGGAAAATTTTGACTCTGTCAATCTCAATGATGACCAGCCTGAACTCTCATTTGGACTGGAAGTTGAAGGAAAACCACAAGAAGGGGATGTTCCTCCATTCTATGTTAGCCTGAATATTCATGACAAAATTCTCCATAATGCTATGCTAGATTTTGGTGCTTCCCACAACTTAATGCCTAGAGCTATTATGGAGAAATTAGGACTTGACATTACTAGACCTTATAAAGACTTGTATTCCTTTTATTCTAGCAAAGTTAGATGCCTAAGACTTATCAAAGACGTATGTGTTACTTTGGATCAAATTCCTGCTAAAATTCTTGTAATGGACATAGTGGTTGCAGACATTCCCCCTAAGTATGACATGTTGTTTTCACACTCACGGGGAGCAAAATTACAAGGTACCCTACAGATGGATATGACCTTTGCTACCATACCAATCTTTGGACAGCAAAGAGGACTATATAGGGAAACCTTAATGAAATTCATGGTGAGTAGTGAGGACAAACCTCATAATTATCCACTTTATTATGTTCATTCAAATTTGGATTCTTTTATTCTTTGCAATGATGGGGATATCAACAATCAAGTAATCAATGCTGAAAATAAAATTTCCAAAACAGACCCAACCCAATTACAAATACCATAACTAAAAGCTCCTCCTGAACCCCTTTGGAACATGAGTTTTGATGGCTCATGTAGAAAAGATGGTTCAGGAGTAGGAATTTGGGTAGTAAACACAGGAAATAATCATGTTGAGGGTCACTCATATAGGCTTAATTTTCAATGTACTAATAACATAGCAGAGTATGAAGCCCTCATTTTAGGATTGCAGTTGTTAAAAAAGTTAGGTGCAAAAAGGATCTCCATTCAAGGATATGTTGAATTAATTATTAAACAAATTAAAGGAGAATATTCATCCAAACATCCTAGGATGAGAGCATACAAAAATGTTGTGCTTGACTTCTTAGAGAGTTTTCTTGAATATGACCTTTTTGCAATTCCTAGAAAACAAAATATCATTCCAAACAATCTAGATTTTTCAACCATCTCTTGTAAAATTCCTTATCATAATCAAGAATATGTACTGGAGGTAAAACAACGACCAGTTGTGCCTAATAACATGAGATATTGGCAGGTAAATGATAAATAGATTGAAAGTTTCCTGTAATCCAAAGATGAATTTCAAGATGACAGTATTGATTTGGAATCTAAAGTAGATAGTCAAATGGTTGAACATTCTTATACAGAAAGGAAATTAGATAATTTAGATGTAAAAACATCTTTAGATAAAGTTGTGAATAAACTAGAATTGCTTGAAACAGACCTAGAAAAAGAAGAGTTTGAAACATTCCAGCTTAAAGATAATGTTTTGCCTTGAGGCCTAGTTCCTTTAGAAGAACTATTTGATTCCAATGATGTGGTCAAAAAGCGTAAGATTGATCCCTCAAGAACATCAGTTGAAGATTGTAATTTAGGTACTGAAAAGGACCCAAAAAACATAAAACTGTCTAAGTCAATCCCAGCAGCTGAAAAACAAAAATATATTGCCTTATTCAAGGAATTTATTGATTTTTTTCCTGGAGCTATGAAGATCTTAAAACATATGATACAAAAATCATACAACACAAAATTCCCATTAAAGAAGATCAGAAACTCTTTAAACAGAAAATTCGTAGAATAAATCCAGTTCTGATGCCTTTAATTGAGAAGGAAATCAAAAGGATGTATGATTCTAAAATCATAGTTCCTCTTAGGTACTCTAAATTTGTTTTCAACATTGTGCCAACCAAGAAGAAAATAGGTGAAATCAGATTGTGCATAGATTTCAGAAACCTAAACAAAGTTTCCCTAAAAGACAACTATCCCTTACCCAAAATGGATCATATGTTACAAAAGGTAGTTGGATCTTCTAGGGTTTCCTTATTAGATGGATTCTTAGGTTATAATCAGGTCTTAGTTCATCCTAATGACTAGGAAAAAATAGCCTTCACCACTCCATGGGGTACCTTCATGTATGTGAAGATTCCTTTTGGATTAATGAATGTTGGAGCCACATTTCAAAGAGCAATGGATATTTCTTTTGATGATGAAATTGGCAAATTCATTGTCGTTTATCTAGATGACATAATTGTATATTCTAAAACTGATGAAGAACATTTGAGACACCTTAGAAGAGTATTCTAAAAATGTAAAAGATTTGGGATCTCATAAATCCTAAGAAAATAATGTTTGGCCTTGAAGAAGGAAAACTTCTTGGTCACATCATATCCCATGAAGGTATTAAAATTGATCCCAAAAGGATTGAAGCAATTCTGAAAATAAACCATCCAAGAAATATTAAAGAACTTCAGTCATTTATTGGGAGAATAAACTTTGTAAGAAGATTTATCCCTAACCTTGCAAAACTTCTCAGAAATATTACAAACATGCTAAAATGAGATTCTGAAATTAGGTGGAATATCGAAGCTAGGAAATCATTTGACCGGGTTAAAAAGGCATTAACAAAGGCATCAGGCCTTATTAGTCTTCATTTTACTAAAGATTTTATGATTTTTTCCTTTTCTTCTGAACATACTGTTCCAACTATCCTTTTGCATAAAACATTGATGGATATGAACATCCCATTACTTTCTTCAACAAGGCTTTAAGGGATGTTGCACTCAAGTTCAACATAATGGAAAAGCAGGCTTTTGCACTGATAAAAGCAATTAAAGACTTTAGAGTATATATCCTTCATTCCCATGTAATTGCTTATGTAGCAAATGTTGTAGTTAAAGATATTTTGACACATAATGGACCAGATGGTAAAATAGGCAAATGGATTGCCATCATTTTGGAATATGACATGGAAATCAAGCCAACCAAGCTCATCAAAGGACATGGATTAATCAAATTGATGGATGAATCTAATTTTAATTCTTTAGATATTAACTTTGTAGCTGAATTGGATGATCAAGAGGAATAGGCGACTCCACAACTAGATGAGGCTTTCCTGACTTCACCCTGGTATGCAGACCTTATTTATGTTTTATTTAATTTAAATGCTCCTCCTCGTCTAATAAAAACAAAGGCTAGATTTGTGAAGTTGAAGGCAATTAAATTCTGCATTATAGAAAATGTTTTATACTGGAAAGATGTTGGTGGTCTTCTACTGAAGTGTCTATTGAGTGATGATGTAGAAAGAATAATGCAAGAATTCATGAAGGTGATTGTGGTGGCCATCTTTATTGGAAATCCACTGCAAATGATATCCTTAGAGCTGGTTTTTATTGGCCCACACTTTTTCCAAATGTCCATAAAAAGGTAATATCTTGTCACAAGTGTCAAATCTTTGAGGGAAAAAAGAAGCTTTTACCTCTACCTCCGAAACCCATATCGGTTGAAATCCCTTTCCAACAGTGGGGATTGGATTTCATTGGATAGATGCATCCTACATCCTCTGCTCAAAATAAATGTATCCTTACTGCTACTGACTACTTTACCAAATGGATTGAGGCCACTCCTTCTAAACTAGCCACAAATGTTGTGATTATCAAATTCTTAGAAACCAACATCCTGTCTAGATTTGGCTGCCCAAACAAACTTATTACAGACAATGTTGCAGCCTTTAGGTCTAAGAAAATGATAGACTTCTACAATAAATACCATATTACTTTGGGGCATTCAACTGCTTATTACCCACAGGGTAATGAGTTGGTTGAATCTTCAAACAAAAGTATGGTAAACATTATCAAGAAATTGTTAGCAGACAACAAGAATCCATGGCACAACAAGCTCATAAATGCACTTTGGGCTGATAGGCTCACCAGAAAGAAATCAATTGGCATGTCACCATACCAATTGGTTTATGGAATGGATGTTGTTTTTCCATCCTCTTTGGGAGTCCCAGCCATGAAGTTAATTCAGGAATTGCAAGCTGAGCCAAATGACATTCAAAGTAGGATTGATCAAACAATCTAGTTGCAGCAGTCTAGGGAAGAAGTTTTAACAAGGCTCTAGTCATCCATGAAAATATATAATAAAAAAATGACAGAAGGACAAAAGCAGATGATTTCACCATTGGTGATAAAGTCTTAAAGTGGGATTCTAGAAGAGAGGACAAAGGGAAGCATGGAAAATTTGATAACTTATGGAGGTGGCCTTATGTCATTTATGCTTTCAGAGGAAATAATGCATTTTTTATCAGAAATTTGGATGGGACAGAATTACCCGGTAGACCTGTCAATGGCAGGATGATCAAACACTATTTTTCTAAGGACTAGAGATTTTCTTACCATTTATCATTGTATATATTGTTGTCATTATTTCTTGGATTGGGTGACCTATTAACAGAAGTTGAAGCCTGCAGAGAAGGCCCTAAGCTTCAATCAGTGAGTTCCCATAAATACGATAAAGAAGAAATCAAAGGTGGATGTTACTGGAATAACAACTCAAGGCTATTGATCACATGTTCTTGGCACCTCACAGGGAGAGTACCATCCCAAGCTAGAGCCACTGTTAGGGTCCTATAATTTATAGGATCTCAAGGTAATTGAGTGATGTATCTCAGGAATCCTATTTTGTAAATACTTGTCAATCTGCCAATGATTTCCAAATAAAAAGAAAAAATAGAATAAAAAATTAAAAGAGGGTATAAAGAATAAAAATAAAGAGAAAAACAAAAATATACAAAAAGAAGAAAGATTGAACCCCACCAAAAGAAAGAAAATCAAAAAAGAATAATATTGAAAATGTTGCAACTCTAAATGCCACTACTCATACATAGTTTTTGCTTCATTTGTATTAAATAAAGTTGTGTGCACCTTGTTCAAAATGCCACAATCACTAGTTTTAATTTAATCATAAAGTTTAATCATGATTAAATTCCTTTAAATTTTTGTAAATTAGATAAAGAAAAAAAGGTTTATCCAATAATTTAATCTGGGTAAATCATTAGCTAGGTAGAAAATGACATTGACCCAATTGTTTAATCTGGGTTAATAGGAGAAATAAGGGATAGGTTAGTTAGTTTTTCATTATGCATAAAAGAAAATAAATATGGGTCTTCCAGTCTAAGTGCGCCGTGGAGACAGAAATAAAAATGTTAGTCTAACTAAGGGTAAGTAGATTAGATGATTTGATAAATATTTACTTATGTATTTATCCTAAGTTTGAGGATATGGAAAAGGAGGCAAATGTGTGCATTGTGGGTAATTACCTCATATTTTTCATAATGTATCCCTATCCTAAGTTGAAAAAGCCAATGATAAAGTGTATAAGGACAAATCTGGTTTGTTGTTTGTGGTTAAAGGTCGTGCCTCTGAGCACCTTGGGATCTGATTCCCCACTCCATCCACAGCCCTTGTTCTTTTTCGCACCCCCCTTTGCATTCTCCCTTTACCGTTGGGGGGGTCCAGAAGGTGGTTTCTCCCACCAAGCCCTACCCTTGACATTTATTTCGTTTTCCTAGGTAACCATTCAGTAACGGTCCCGCCCCATTTTCAACGGGACTATTATCGGGAAAACTAGTGTCGGTTCAGAGCTACTAGTCCCACTAAGATGGGTAGCTATCTTAGAAACAAACAAACTAAAGTTACTTGTGTTTTCCTTTATGAGAGATAGATGAGAGAGAAGCAGAGAGTACCAACCTCAGTGTTTCGCTTGGCTCCTTGCTTGTTTCCTCCCTCCTTTGACAGAGCTTCGCCACTCCTTCCTTACTTGTCCACTTCAAAGAACACCTGTAGAGTCAAAGCAGTATAATACCATCAAGAGCATAGTTGATATATAACCATAAAAAAATATAGGATCAGAGTATATTAACCATACAAATGCATATATTCAAATACAAGATTCAAAAATATACAGAGAATATGGAGGCAAAATCTCAAATAGCTTTATTGATAGAAGTAGTAGAAGAGAGGATTACAACCCATTGGTCTGACCCAGCACCATCCTCCCAGAATGAAAGCCCTCTTCACCTCATGAAAAGCTAGATCACCCGACACTATGATGTTTCACAGAGAAACCAACAGCACTTCCTTACAAAATACAAAATTCCAGCCTTTGGATCTCTAGGATGAGGGATCCATATATAGATATTTGTATGTGGGTGAGTCAGCTTCTGGGATTTTGATTAGTGCCATTTCTCTGATAGTTCTTGGTTCCACTTGGAGATTTCATGATCTCTTACTCATCCCTGGGCGAATTCAAAGAGGCAAGTGTCAAATGGGCAGTTTCTAGAAGATTCTCTGGGTTTCCACCTAGCCAACTGCCTCTGCCATTTGTCTGCTCTCACTCATCGCACCCTATAGAAGGGCTTTTCAGTATGCATTTAACTTTTTGCATGTAGCAAGTGAGATGCATCACACCCTTAGCACTAAGTAGTCTGTATGGTCTAGTTTTGACCAGTTCTGAGTAGTTTTTCAGGGAGAAGTTTTGGGAGATGATGTAATCAACTAACCTTGCTCCTTTAGGGTATGAAACAACACTTTTAGGGGCTTAGAAGCCCTTGGCTTATGGACATATGAGATTGGGGATGGAATTCCCAAATATGTCTATAATAGTTTCCCCCCAAAGCATGAGGTAGTAAATCTTCTGATGTCGAGTGAAATGCTTTATCATGAGGATCCGAGATTTTTCGAACTGGAAGGTGACCTGTAATAAGATACAATACAATACATTATCTTCATAATATTTTCATGGTCTAGCTGAGGCGGGCATTCCCATGCTTAGCTTTATAAATTCATTTTTATGGACATATGACAGACAACCGTCTGTGTGACAGATTGATGATTCTGGTAGAGCCATCATCCTTTGATTTGGATGATTATCTATGCAGCTATGATGTACATTTGATGTCTTTATTTTCCTGAATATATCGCAGCCCAGATGGACGAAACTAGATCTGGGGTCTTCAAACTCGTTCAATCTTCGCTTGATGTACAAGTCGATCCATGTGAAAAGATGTTCTGATGTCAAACATGGAAAGACATCACCTGATTACCAGCCAATGATGTAAGTTGTTAACAGGCGCAAGAGGAATCACCGATAATGATAATAACCCTCAAGGTACTACAATAAAATTCACTGGTGTGAATACATGAGTCGATGTCGAACACCACACATAATCTTCTGATCGAAGGCCATTGATGTAAACCTGTTGCGGGAAGTGGGAAACTTGCCATTGAAGCATGCAAGCTTCAAAGCACTGAAAGGGTTGTTCCTAAGTCAACTTCTTGGATAATGAGCTGATGTCGACAAGAAGTGACTCCTCGTAGGAGGGCCTCAATGAATCCCACATCTACGACACGAAACGGAGCAAATGATTTTGTGGAGATGAAAATGATCTAATGATACAAGGTTCAAGGTGGCGGTCATGAAAGAATGAAGCGTGAAGGTATTGCAACGGATGAGATGTTAGCTGGGTTGGTGAATTCTCTAAGCGACTTCTCTTGAACATATCGGCGACACTGAAATGGATTGGTAGCGTAAACCCAAAAAATGGATGGTACGGAGGACCAATGGTGATATGACCAGTGAACGAAATAACCCAACCCGACTCAATCATGGTGATGGAGTGAAAGTGTCATGTTCAAGAGCGACCTGCTACCAATAAAGTTTCTCCAAGTTTTCTTCCCAATTTTTCCCCAATGATTTCTGACCAGTACCTCTTTATTTTTGTCAAGCTTGAGGAAGATAACATATGCTTGTTCTATAATTTTCCCTTCGGGCAAACCTGTCGCTATGTTTTAGCGAGCCTAGCGAAAATGAAACTCGCTCTTGTCTATAATGGACAAGTGTGTCGCTATCGTTTTAAAGAGTTTAATGAAAAAGATAACTCAGCTAAAAAGTGGAGGTGATGGTAAGAACACAACCAAGGCTCAAAAGCTGATAATAATGCGATCACAAGGGTTATTTACCGAAAATGGGTTCATTTTTTAATGAGCTTGAACTTTGGGGGAACATATGCTCATAACTAGGTTTATTTTTTAATGAGCTTGAACTTTGTGGAAACATTGCTCGTGCCAGTCGTATAATAAGGATGTCTCATCGATAGGTTCATTTTTTAGGGAGCTTTCCCCATTCGAAACTTTGCTCCGAAGCCTTTTTTCATGCAAGATAGGAACGACCAACCTATGAGTTTAAAGGGTTAAGAGCCTACAAACTAAGAAAATAAATGGTCCCTTTTGCATGCAAAAAGGTTTGCATGCCCCCAGGTATAATCAAATAGAGCTTCCAAGTTACCATATGGAAGTTCTTGCATTAGCAAGATTGTTTCATCTGCATTTGCAAACAAAACACTTCCTTGGCTCTGTCAAGAATAACCATAACTTTTGACAGAGGAATCTTTTTCCAGTCTACTTCCATTTTCCTAAATGGACAGGGGAGTCAAACTAATCATATATCCTACACGGAAGCCTACCTTATATCTGGGGTTTTCCTGCCGAAGTAGACCAGGGCGCATGCCTCTTGGGTTTAGTCACATTCACCGAATCACTCGCGCTCATCAGGTGGATGGACTGGAGATTGATGAGACATTCCTTATGCAAAAAGACCAGTTAGGGATGGCACTTGACTAGTAGTCGTGTTTGAACCGGGGAATGAAAGCTGGTCTACGATTTGGACCACTCTGCCTTCATACAGGAAACACATCACTCGAAAGAGTGAGGAGACAATAGCTCCTATGCTATAAATGTAGTCACACCCAAGGAGTAGATCTTAATTTAATGGCCCTTGGACTACCATCACGTTCAAATAAACGGTTTTCCTTCTCAAAGTTATAGGCACATTTGGAAGGATCCCTAACGATCGACTGGTTCCTTTATTGAAGCCTGACAGATTTCAAGTCTCAGGCAGAAGCGATGGCAAACCAAGCACTTTCCAAGAAGTGGAGGAAAGGATACTCACGGAAGCCCCTTCATCTATGATAGTACCAACCATGATCATTCTATAAGCTTGTACTATGATTCGGAACGGTACATTAGATAGTAGGCAGGGTCTCCCTAGTAGATTCCAATCGAAGGAAATGACTAGATTGCTTGGAGGAGGGACCGAATAGATGGTTGGATGAATCTCTGACGAAATTCCTTCCTGCGGTAAAGGAACGGGTAAATTTCCCCCAGGTTCATCGGATTCTGCATTAACAAAAACAATTTGAACGGTGTCGTTCTCATTCTCTTTGGTGATTGTATCATCTGAAGGTAGACCTTCTAAAGACAAGACTGGGTCGACTGCCGTCTTGACCTATTGACTTTGGTCCTATGTGGACTCAGAGGGTTTATCTTCAATGATAGATGCTTCGACCGAAAACAAAGGTGTGTCAGTCAGATTTTCAACTAGTGATGGACTTGGCAAGAGTTTCTTGTATCCAGGAGGAAGCCATAGCAGTGAAGCAGGACATTTATCCAAGACTCTTTTAGCTTCATCAAGGAAGGGACAACGATGGAGGGCATGATCGCCTTCACACAGTCTAAGGAAATTTAGATCTTCCTTTTTTTCCATTGACTCCGTTTTAACTAGTTGACAGTGTACTTTCAACATGATCATCAGAGGTTGAGGACACCAGATTGTGCAAGCGTGGAGACTAGTCCCTTAAGATCCATGGGATGCAAGGACAATCTCGATGATATTGGTCTCCTTTTCAAATGACACATGGAGATTTAGGTTTGGATGGTGCAGTGTGTGGATTTTCGCCAAACGATGCATGGTTGCCCCCTTTTGCTGTTGGCTTCTTCTTCTTCTTCTCCTTCCCTTTCTTCTTCTTCTCAGTTACTTGGTTTTTATTTTTACTAGCTTCACCAAGCGAAGAGGAAGAAGGAGAGGGAGAAACAAACGGAGTAGAAGGTTGGGGGGTAACTCTAGTATCATCTAGTTGCTGATTTGCTTAGGAATCATGGTGTTTTGAACGACAGAGGTTGAGAAAAGCCATACTGGCAAGCCAATTGTAAGTCCTAGAAGGGACAATGTAGCCATATGAGGTGCACCAACATCTCCCCAAGAGGAGAAGGGACTAGGATTCCCCCCAAGGGGAAATCCTTGATTGGTGGACTCCATTTTCTCAACCTAAGACCAACGAGGGAACAGTGACGTTATTCCGATTAAAATAAATTTTATGATGCTTCGACACAACTTGCTTTTTCAATTTTTAAGAGTCGAAAAAAAGCTAAATATGACTCTAGTCGCCTTTGATTTTTAATGAGCTTGAAGTGACAAGTGCTCAGATGGACCTTTTATTTTAAGGAGACTGAAAAGGAAAGAAAGTGACAACTCTGGAAATCTAGACAGAGGGATTACCAAACCAATCACAAAACTGCAAAATACTTTTTAAGGTATGGCTGTCAATCTTCCTGAATGCTGTGTTCAGTGCATTGCGATCGATAGGGCAGCAAACACGGCTTCCTAAGGATAAAGGATATAGCCTATTGTGGTCTCCCAACATATACTCGACGGTATGTGGGAGCACAAATCCATACTAGCACTTGTCGTATCAAAGAGGAGGAATCACCCAACCTACAATGAAAATGATAGTTACCAGGCTTTACGACGCCAGAATATGTCTCTAGCCTAGACTTCTAGATGTTGTGCATTAGGTTCCAAAGAATTTTTATGTTCATTGAAATTTATTTTACAGTTGAGCTTTCTTAAGAAAGTTTGCCTTTAAGGTTCACCGCGTGATGTAGATATACAATTCCTAAATATGCAATCTAAGATGATAAACATTCATTTACTTTCTTTTTGCAATGAAAATCCTAGCTACTAAGGAAAGAGAAGTAAAATTCTTTCAACGTAGAGTAGAGAGCACACACTAAGATGCACTGTCCTAAATCAATTTCCACATGCAGTCTAAATGCAAATGCACATGCATGTATTTATTTTTCAGTTTCCTTAATGTGAGAATGACAGAAAGAAAACTAGGTATAGATCTGAACTATCTTTCCTCAAAGCGACACTTTAGCAATTTATTTTCAAAAACGAAAGGAAGATTTAGACGACACTTTCAGTTTTGACTTGAAAACTACTTTCGACACTTCAAAGAATTGATGATCCAAATCAAATACAATGGAAAAAGTGTAATCGACTGTCTAAAAGAGGAAGACTTTACGACGCTCTTTTCTTTGACTGAAAACAACACTTGCGACACTTTCAAATCAAAAGACAACAGTTCGATTAAGCTACTGTTCGCAAAGGAGAACTGTAAATGACGAAAAATACATTAAAAAAAAATTCACAATTATCTATCAATGGAGGCTGAATAATGCAAAGGAAGAGAGTTTCAATAGTGATATACTGATCACATACAGCAAAACTACTGAATAAGGCTGAATACAATGAAGAAAAAACAAAAATCTGGAGGTAGAAACAGTCTCACTCAATCATCGCACCTGTAACACAGGGAAACAGGGATGCATCTCACCTGCAGCACACGAGAGGTGCAATGCATCCAGACTGCCAATGTGAGACAGTGTGATGGTCCAGGGACAAGAGTGAGCTTGGTTTTTGCTCATAGTTTGCAGCTTAGTTAAGGGATTTTAGACTGAGCTAATGATAGGCAGTAAACACAAAGTATAGGGGCTGATCTAATGAGGTTACTTGAGCTACTACCAGGGCACTTAGGATGTTTGCAAGTCAGATGTTCAGTTCATAAACTAACCCGGAGATTGACTGAAGCAGCGTTGATCTACTTTGCGGCTACATAGCAAAAGCAGTTTGAAGGCTAGCTAGCTTAACTTCAGTCTCTGTCTGTAGTTTATAAAGCAAACAAATAGAAACAAGTAAACAAACTATTTGCTTCCAAGCGGAGTCGCCATTTTTTTATCAAGAAAACTAGTGTCCATTCAGAGCTGCTAGTCCCACTAAGATGGATAGCTATCTTAGAAACAAACAAACTAAAGTTACTTGTGTTTTCCTTTATGAGAGATAGATGAGAGAGAAGCAGAGAGTACCAACCTCAGTCTTTCACTTGGCTCCTTTCTTGTTTCCTCCCTCCTTTGACAGAGCTTCACCACTCCTTCTTTACTTGTCCCACTTCAAATAACACCTATAGAGTCAAAGCAGTATAATACCATCAAAGCATAGAGATCTATAACCATAAACAATATAGGATCAGATTTATATTAATGATACAAATGCATATATCAATACAAGATTTAGAAATATAAAAGAATATGGAGGAAAACTAAAATAGCCTTATTGATAGAAGTAGTAGAAGAGAGGATTACAACCCATTGGTTTGACCCAGTGCCTTCCTCCAAGCATGAAAGCCCTCTTCACCTCCTGAAAAGCTAGATCACCCAACACTATGATGTTCACAGAGAAACCAACATCACTTCCTTACAAAATACAAATTCTAGCCTTTGGATCTCTAGGATGAGGGATCCATATATAGCTATTTGCAGGTGCGTGAGTCAGCTTCTGGGATTTTGATTAGTGTCATTTCTCTGATATTTCTTGGTTCCACTTGGAGATTTTGTGATCTCTTACTCATCCCTGGGTGAATTTAGAGAGGCAAGTGTCAAATGGGTAGTTTCTAGAAGATTCTCTGGGTTTCCACCTAGCAAACTTCCTCTGCCATTTGTCTGCTCTCACTCATCGCACCCTACAGAAGGGCTTTTTAGTATGCATCTCACTTTTTGCATGTAGCAAGTGAGATGCATCACACCCTTAGCATTGAGCAGTCTGTATGGTCCAATTTTGACCAGTTCTAATTAGTTTTTCAAGGAGAAATTCTAGGAGATGATGTAATCAGTTGACCTTGCTCCTTTAGGGTATGAAACAACACTTTTAAGGGCTTATAAGCCCTTGGTTTATGGACATATGAGATTGGGGTTGCAGTGCCCAAATATGTCTATAACAAGGACTCTATCACAAATGTTTAAATAAACTCCAAGCCTATCATTCTCAGTATTTTCATTCCTAATTGTTTTTCTATTCATAATTTCCTGCAGTGATCTCCATCATATCTTCTTCCACTAGGACTCCAACAGTCACTGACCTGTCATTTTATTTTTTGTTTGACAGACAGTTATCGTCTCTGAGCTTGGTAAGCTTCCTCTGCATATTCATACTGTTCAGAAATATTTTACAGCCATGCCTCCCAAGACTAAGACCACAGACAAGGCCATTAACTCTTTAATTCCCCCATCTATAGACTTAGATCACATACCATTAGCAGAAAGGGATTACAGGATTAGTAAAACTCTATGTGCCTCTGATTTTCTGGAGTTGTATTTTGTTTAGATGACAAAGGCACAGATAAAACACATAGATAAGATTGATGAGATAGGACTCTAGGAGTCAAACCTCCCTCATTATATTTTTCCCTTGACATTCCAAGCCCCAAAATTTACCAGAAAATCTCAAGCATGCTATGTCCTCACCCAGAGGGCTATAATTGCCCCTACAACTGACATTCTTTTCACCATTATAGCCAAATCCATTGACCAAATGATGCTTAACCCTACTGTGGAGAATGTTGCCCCTTTCTCCCTAGAAGCCCTCACCCAGCTTTATCAAAAGCTGGAATTTGCCGCCAGAGACAGAATTTTTGATATTTTCTTGTTACAGAATGCCCAATTGCCTAAGAAGAATCCTCCATATCCTTCTTCAATTTTCCCTAATCAGGCCAAACAAATTATTTCAATCATTTCTTACATATTAAGCTACCATTCTGATCAGTTGGTAGAAGAGCCCATCTTAGGATTCCTCTCCACATTTTCCACAGACAGCATGCCCTCTATGATTTTCAATTTTAGTCAATTCTTGGTTGACAATATTCATGAGAAATTTATTAAATTTCCTATAGAGAAGGAGTTCAATTACACCTTTGTTTTGATATACATGTTCATCCATTATCAAGAAGAATAGCTCATTTTTGCATTGCAGAAGTTGGATGATGCAGGGGACCAACAACCAGTGATATTTTGTACCTCATTGGTCATGAAAGAACAATAGGAATTCACCTACAATCAGTTTATAGAATACTTTGTTCATCCATCTATGAACATTCTCAATAGTGCAGTGCAACCCAGAATCGGTGAGGAGATAAAAAGAATTTTACACTTGTCAAACCAAGCAAAGACAAATGTCTGGTACCTATATCAAAACTACACAGAGCTTAGAGCCTATGGTTGTGAGTTGGCCCCCTATAAACTCCTCAAGTACCTCCTTATGAGGATCTTTGTGCTAGAATACATCAGGCGGATGTTGAACTCAGATGACATCCTCTTTGTAGTGGCCAAGAAGAAGGCCCAATTCAGAATTAAAACACAGGTGGGCCCATTTGTGTGCAACACAATGATAGAAAGTGAGGAGGCAGATAAAATATTGAAGGAGGTGAAATTCAGCTTGAGCTTCACATGGTATATGACCCCTGTTGCATCATTTCAAATCTCAAAGTATAGAACATGAACACTCCCTACATACATACTTCAATGCCAGATATAGAACAGTATGCCAATTAGCTGGAATGGGCCTAGAATACCTTGCAGGGAGATAAAGAGAAGCTTGTTTCAACTTCTAGTTTGCAGACTCCTGTTCCTTAGAAAAATCCAGCAAAAGGTAGAGGGAGGAAGGAGCATCATCTACTCCTGGAAGTGAAGCCAGAATTCAGAATTAGTTATAGAAAGGGACCCAATATAACTCACAAACATGAAGTAGAAAAAGAAACTAAAGAGCAGGCAACCATCATCATTACAGATTCACCACCTACCACCACTAAATTCACTACATCTCCTTCTGAGCCTTCATATTCACAAGGTCATAAGGATATTGAGCTAGAATCACACACTGTCTAAACAGAAAAATAGAAGACAGTGTTTGAGAGGTACAGAGAGATAAAGCTTGGGAATGAAATCTTGAAGAACATCACTTACAACCAATTCTGGAAGCAAACTTCCAGCTCACAAAGTAGACTTATGTCATTGTTTGATATAGAACATGGTAAAATGCAGATGGCCTTTCTTGAGGCCCAGACTTCACAGCCCAAATTAGCAGCAGACTACAAGAACACCACCTTTGAGTTCAGTACAAAGGACATACATTTGATTGATCAAATGGAGATGCACAAACAAACTAGTGATATGATATCCTCCACTCTGACTAACACTGCCATTTCCTTATCCAAATTACAGGTTTCTTTTGCAAATGTACAGTCACAGTTGAAGATGGAGAAGGTCTCATCCTTTGCCAAAGATAACAAGAACAAGTCTTTGGAAGACTTGGTGACCACTATAGGATATGACCCTAAAGATGTTATTGCTACTGAGGAGATTATTAGGAAGAAAAACTTGGACATGTAGCATTGAGGAAACAGCTTAAACTGCCAACTACAGAAGATCCAATGACCAAGGACATTGAAGAAGGTGAAACTCAGAAAGTAGACATAATGAAATTAATCGTAGACCAAAACATACAGATCAAGCAGATGGAGACAGATTTGGAGAAATTAATAAAAGAGAAGGAAGACAGTGTGAAGATGGCCATAGTTCCCTTGGATGATGTACCTCTTTCTCAACTACCATCAACAGGAGCAGCTACTGCACCTCCTACTTCAACTCGGAAACCTAGTGTTGAATAAGTGACACAGACACTTCAAAATATGTCATTACAGTCAAAGGAAATTGATACTTTGTAGGGCCAACTCAAAGATTTGGAAGTGAAAAAGGCCAAATCTAAAGCTGCTCAGAATGCTGAAATGGACAAATCTCAGAGACTGTTGGAAAAGTTGTGCTAGGTAGACAGAGACACTTCTATAGGCTAGACCTTGGCCCAAGCCAAGGAAACCATTTGGATGAACATATTAGACTCAATGAATGAGATTTGGCCTTCTATCCAAATCATATTTGAGGCAAAAGAGTTAATAGAGAAGGCAACAGAAACCATTGTAAAAGGTAGGGAAAAGTTGGGAGAGATGCCAACAAAAGCTGCCAATATAATCATGTAGAAATTTTGAATATTAAACACATATTCAATGGAGATTATCCTAAAAATGTACTATTGTGGAATACATACACAATACATAAGCTCCTCTACGTTGATCATCAATATAGCAGCATCAATAACAATAAAACATCAAGAGCATGCACACATTAACACGATATGTAACCTAGGGAAAGATTACAGCTGAAAACCCCACACTATCTGTATATTAATGATTGAGAACATGTAACATTACAATAGTCAATACTTCTCACAAGTATCCAGCACTATCTCCACTTGTTACACACAATACAGCTCATATCTGATCTCCAAATCTATTCCACTGCTTGCCTGCCTCCACTGCTCAATACCTGCTCAAGAATGGATGAGAATGGTTGAACCAAACTCGTATTTACCTCAAAAGAATCACTCACACTGGGAATCATGTGAGCAGAGGCTATAATCACTTTGTATTGGCCAATTCTCACTGGCATAACTCAATCCCATTGATTGTGCAAATCCTCATGCACAACTATAGTCACAACTGATAGCAATCTGATCCTCTAACACTTGTCCCTGCTGAGCTGAACATGCACTGACATGCAACTGAGTTAACTGATGTATTCTTTAGTTGCATTATGAGTTAATAATTAGTTTAATAACTCATCATTAGTCTATTTGCAGTTAGACTAATTACAACTAGTTTAGCCAAGTCAAACTGAACATAACTCCATCAACTCCACAATCAACTCCACCAAACTCAACTGATTGAGTTCTAACTGAAGTCATGCATGCAACAACTCAACTAACCCACAAAGAAAACGTATTTCCTTCTGACAGCTGCATGTGCCACATCTGTAGCTCAAACTGAAGTGCTCCAAGAGAATAAGATAAAGTTTATAGTCTAAATATTATTATAAGCTAATAATATTTGACTGCTCTATAATTAGACTTGACAATGTCACCGCTGTTGTCTAAAAATAGAAGTCCATCTATTTTTTCCAACTTGACCAATCATCCATAAACAACATCTTGCAACTCATAGACATGATCAATATGTCTAAAAATAGACTTTGCGCCAAAACTCGCCCAGCGGGCCCACTTAGTGAAGGCTCTTTTCACTAAGCTCCATCATCTTGTTGCAATCTCAACACTCCCTCTCGAAAAGATATGGATTATCAGCAACCCCTATCCTACCTTGGTGGTACTCGAATTTGCTCCTGGTGAGAGCCTTCGTCAGAATATCAGCATCCTGATCCTCCGTTGGAATGTACGAAAGTAACATGATCCTCCGTTGCACACAATCTCTGATATGATATTACCTGATGCCCTTGC
>APFE031590468.1:102345-131024 GCA_000404065.3 Pinus taeda | reverse complement strand
TCATCATTAGTCTATTTGCAGTTAGACTAATTACAAATAGTTTAACCAAGTCAAACTGAACACAACTCCGTCAACTCCACAATCAACTCCACCAAACTCAACTGATTGAGTTCTAACTGAAGTCATGCATGCAACAACTCAACTGACCCACAAAGAAAACGTATTTCCTTCTGACAGCTGCATGTGCCACATCTGTAGCTCAAACTGAAGTGCTCCAAGAGAATAAGATAAAGTTTATAGTCTAAATATTATTATAAGCTAATAATATTTGACTGCTCTATAATTAGACTTGACAGTGTCACCGTTGTTGTCTAAAATAGAAGTCCATCTATTTTTTCCAACTTGACCAATCATCCATAAACAACATCCTGCAACTCATAGACATGATCCATATGTCTAAAAATAGACATAGTCTAAAAATAGACTTTGCGCCATAATTTGCCTGTGGGCCCACTTAGTGAAGGCGACTCTTTTCACTAAGCTCCATCATCTTGTTGCAATCTCAACAAATCAGGTTCTTAAACTCAAAGTTCAAATATGAGTTGGAGGAAGTAGGAGTCAGTGATAGAACTTCCACCATTCTGGAAGTCAAGAAAGTCTTGAAAAAGAGAAATCTCCTTGAACAGTTGGAGGAAAGGTGTGAAACCTTGGAACTACAGGTGAACATATATACAAACAGGATTGAAACCTTAATGGAGAAGGGACTGCCCAGTATCTATGTCATAATTGACAAGTTGATAACTTAGGAGGACTATATCCTGAAGATGAAAGAGGTAGACAAAAGCAGCATTAAATTCAGTGGAATAAAGGAAGTATGACAACAAAAGCATTTATGGAGACTATGTCAAACGACTTCCACATGCACAATGATGTAAAACATATTTTTACCTTGAAACCAACTTTTGCTAAATATACAAAGGCAGATGAAATCTTCCACAAGGTAACAAAGTTGACAGTGCCAGATGAAAAGAGATGGGAGGAGTTAGTTGATTTACTAGATTAAGGAATACTTTAGCACCAGTAAAACAATTTTTCCAGCACAGCAGCCAACACGAGAGTCATTTCAACATCGCATTTTGTTTAGAGATGACTCAGCAACTGAAACCATCCAAACAGGGCCACCATTCTCCTAAACAGCCTACGTGGCCTATTCTTTTGCCAAGATTTGATGATATTAGTTTGTAATTAGGTTAATAATACATTGTCGGTTTGATAGTGATTTTGTAAAGCATTATTGTAATTTTTATTATAAATACTTCATTGTTTGAAGTATTAAGGGTTGATTTCCAAATGTATTTTCCTTCTACATTTTGTAATTTTGAAATACTGGAGCATCAATAATACAGGGGCCTTTCACAGGATTCATGTGGTGTGTTAAATGGTGATGTGTTTCTTCTGTCTACTTGTTCAAACGTTGTTATTTATTTCCTTTGTTTTTCTAAATATCTAAATTAATCAATAGAAACTCTAATAAATAGGATTCGTTATCTAGAGTGCTATATTTTGGCTGTTGTTAATTTTAATTTTTTCCACTGAAGTCAGGTCAAAGAATTCTCAATTTCTCTTTGGTCTCTACTGAACCTTACACTTCTGGTTTTTGACCATCCTTTTAATTTCTGAAAAGATCCATTTACTACAACCTAGCTTGCCCTGTGAAAACTCCTCTAAAAATTGATGCCAAACTCCATTTTAGTTTATAGACTCCAGAGCCCAATGGAATTATAACACTCAAATCAACCAAACCAATCAATCAAAACAAACAATTACAATCATAGCTAGCCTAAAATTTATCCATAAAACAAAGCCAAATCAAACAGAGAGATCCTTCTCTGAAGCTGGCAAGGTTAGATCCCCACTTCCAAAGTGGTTTTGATGATGTCCAATGTGTTTACTCCCTCAACCTCAAAAATACAGAATGACAACAGGGACTAATCCCAAACATTGTTCTTTACAATGGATTCTTATTCCTCCACCACTACATCAACCCATACAGGTTTCTCTATTGCTTCCTCAAAAGAGGATTACTTATTATCTACAAGCTTAGTCATTAGAGCCTTGTAGTCAGTGTACCGATTAGGTGACCTTCTCTTCCTGTGTTGATTTGAAGATGCACCCAAATTATCCCTTGCATCTTGCACAAGTCTCTCAGCTTCCCTGGTTCTTTTTCTACCTTCTCTGGATGGTTCTGCTTGAGTGGATGTCTCCACTCTGTGCTCCTCAATTTTTGGCTGCTCCACAACTTCCTAAAGCTCCTCCTTTGGAGCTAAAAGCTCCTCTTCTAGTGGGATATCAAGCTCCCTCTCAAGAGATAATTGCATCATTTTCTCCTTATCAAAATTTACATCTCTCCGCACAATTTCCATTCTTAGAGATGGAAAGTATGTTGAAAATAGCAACAAGAAATGTTGAAAATAGAATCTAGAAATTCCAGTTTAATTTGTCATTGAATTAAACTGAGAATTAAAATCAAATTCTATTCTCATAGCAACTTGTAATAGTTAACTAAAGTGAGTTGACTCAGTTGACTTAGGAATTTCGAGTTGGAAGTCTTTCTGAAGTCATGTATATGTTCTCCCTATATTATAGGGGTCCAAGCTGAGTTAAGTATGAGTTATAATTAGATAACTTAGTTTACTGAGTTAATTCCACTTAAATTAGTTCCAAACTATTTGAGGAACTAATAGCGATTTAACAGTCAGTTGGTGCACTAATGCATTAACTAGTGCTACTCTAGTTAACTAAAGATTCCGTCATCAGAAACTCATGCATGTCAATTCTGAGAAAGACCCAGTTGAGACTAGAGTGCAGGGACAATGTACTATTTGTTGAATAATTTTCTGAGTTGTACATATGGTGCATGCAATCAGGAACTGAACCTTGAATGGATTGCGCAGTTTTGTATGCATTGGCTTCCCTTTAAGATGGGCTAATCAACCATAGTAATTGTGTAAAGAAATAGGAGGCTTGGAGAGCAGAGAAGAGCCTTGGGTTTGGCTTGAGCTTGCTTGTGAGCTGGAGATTGATTTTACTGAGTGTTGGGATTGTTCTTGTGAGAACAAGAATTATATTATCATCTTGGATTTCTAATTTAATTCAATACAGATAGTGGGGTTTTGATTTGTGGCTTTCCTTGGATAATTATTGTGTTATGTGCCATTGATGTTCTTTCTCTTGTCGATTATTGTTTTGCTCGATCTTTATGGGCTTCCATTGTAAAGAGTAGAAGTAGATTCTTGTCTCTTGTTTTAGTAGATTACATGAGCTTGTGAATCTACAGGAAAATCTACATGGTATCAGAGCTGAGAACAATATACTAGAGGAGATTTCAAAGTTTTGAGTTCAAGGTTATAACTGAAATTCGAATTTGCAATACATACTTTAGGATCGATAAATGGAATTCTATAGTTTGCGGCTCAAGTATGCCTTGGATGGCAGCTCGAATTATATACCCTAGAAGGACAGGATGGAGGTCGTGTTGGAAGAAAATGTCTTGAAGGAATTCATTGATTAGGACATTCCTAAGCCACCAACATCAGATGCTCAGAATCTGGTTGAATGGAAGAAGTGTGTGGCAAGAGTGAGGCAGATAATCCTTGAGGGAGTTCGAGACCATATTTTCTCGAGTCTCCATGGGAAGGAAACTCTGCATGCTATGTGGAAAGCATTGAAGGGCCTTTTCTAGAACAACAGTGACTAAAGGAAGTTCGCACTAAAAATTAAACTTCGAAAAATCAAGATGGAGGCGGGCGACTCAATTCCAAATTACTTGACCAAGTTCACTCAATGTCGTGATGAACTTGGAAGTGTTGGAATCACGGTTGCTGATGATGATATGGTGAGTATTGCTCTTCTTGGACTCCCAAAGAGTTGGCATAGCTATCAGGACTCTGTCAATGGTCGGGAGAAGCTTCCAGATTGGGAACGACTGTGGTCATATTTGATGCAGGAGGAGATCAGGAGGAACACCAGAGATTGGACTTCTTCCAAGGAAGTGGAAGAGGATTTTGCCTTAGAATGTAAGGAAAATAATGCCAAGGGAAATATTTCCCAAGGCGAGGAGGGTGGAAATAGGATGGACCTGATGAAATTCAAGTGTTTTCACTATCACAAGCACGGACACTATACCAAGAATTGTCCATAGAAGAAAGAAAGCAAGAAGGAACCGACAGTAGTGGTAGTAGGTGAAGCTCTAGCTTCACAACTCAAAATTGATTTCACTCTCATTACAGGCATGGCCAGCACTGTCATGGGAGGCATGTGGTATCTTGACAGCGGTGCCTCATTCCATATGATGGGGAATAGAGATATTTCTTTAGTGATTTTGAGGAGAAAGACCTCAAGCAGAGCATAGAGTTTCGAGATGACGAGAGGTATAGAGCTACTGGGATCAGTATGGTTACCTTTCAAAAGGAGTTTGGCTCCCCTCTCAGGATCACAGATGTGATGTATGTTCCAGGACTAAAAAAGAACCTTGTTTCAATTGCGATATTGGAAGACCGTGGCTATGATGTGGTTTTTAGTAAGGGAAAGTTTTTCCTTAGACACATCACCACGGGACAGATGAAACATATCGGTGCATGGGTCAAGAACCTGTATGCTCTTGAGGTTCAAGACGCATGCAAATCCTTAAGGAGCAAGGAAAAGGTTAGAGACTTGGTGGTTGAGAGTGAGAGTAAATTACCTCTCAACATGCAACCCCAGAAGAAGCCTCGGAAGCCACTTCAAGAAGTTGTGGAGCAGCCACAACTATAGAAGCTAAGAGGAGACTGAGTGGAGAGATCCACCAAGCAGAGAATAAGCAGTCTCGGACGATTGTGGAGCATCCACAATTAGAGAAGCTGAGAGGAGACTAAGTGGAGGCATCCACTCATACAGAGACCTCTAGTAGGGGGGAATTTTGAGCCAAGTGAGTAGAGGGAGCACATGCAGCCATACCTCCAGGTGTGAGGTGGGGTGATATGAAGTGTTAGTCCTAAGAAGGTTGGAATTGGGCAGGGTCCATTGAGAGGCTTTATCTCATGGATTGTACCTTACTACGAGAGCCCAAAGCACATAGTAGCTGGAGGAATCAGTCAGATTGATGCAGTTAGAAATCGGAGTGCAAGAGGCTAGAGAATTCAGATATTGAAGAGCACAGAGATGGTTGACAACAATGCAGAAAGGCAGAGTCAACAAAAGCACAGAGTTTTCAGTCGACAAAGGCAATAACAGTCAGAGACTTTGATGACAGAGGCATCATTCTGATTCAAGTTGGATGTTTTTTTGTTTCTGGAGTTGTTGGAGCAACAACACTAGAGAGAATTGTTGCATGTAGAACATTCCAAAGGTTCAAGATCGAGATCAAGTTGCATTCCTTTCTTGTTGAGACGGAGTGTTGAAAATAACAACAAGAAATGTTAAAAATAGATTCCAAAAATTCTAGCTTAATTTGTCCTTGAATTAAACTGAGAATTAAAATCGAATTATGTTCTCATAGCAACTTGTAATAGTTAGCTAGAGTGAGTTGACTTAGTTAACTTAGGAATTTCGAGTTGGAAGTCTTTCTGAAGTCATGTATATGTTCTCCCTATATTATAGAGGTCCAGGATGAGTTAAGTATGAGTTGTAATTAGATAACTCATTTTACTGAGTTAAGTCCAGTTAAATTAGTTCCAAACTATTTGAGAAACTAATAGTGATTTAACAGTTAGTTGGTGCACTAATGCATTAACTAGTGCTACTTCAGTTAACTGAAGATTCCCTCATCAGAAACTCAAGCATGTCGTTTCTGAAAAAGACCTAGTTGAGACTAGAGTGCAGAGACAATGTACTATTTGTTGTATAATTTTCTGAGTTGTACAGATGGTGCATGCAATCAAGAACTGAACCTTGAAAGGATTGTGCAATTCTGGATGCACTGGTTTCCCTTTAATATGGGCTAATCAGCAATAGGAATTGCACAGGGAAATAGGAGGCTTGGAGAGTAGAGAAGAGGCCTGGATTTGTCTTGAGCTTGCTTGTGAGCTGGAGATTGATTTGAATGAGTGTTGGGATTGTTCTTGTGAGAACAAGCATTGTATTATCATCTTGGATTTCTAATTTAATGCAAAACAGATAGTGGGGTTTTGAGCTGTGGCTTTCCTCGTATACTTATTGTGTTATGTGCCATTGATGTTATTCCTCTTTTCTATTATTGTTTTGCTCGATATTTATGGGCTTTCGTTGTAAAGAGTGGAAGTATATTCTTGTCTCTTGTTTTAGTAGATTACATGAGCTTGTGAATCTACAGGAAAATCTACAAAGTACACATGATAGTGATAGTTGTGGGGAGTTTCTTTGTAACCCACAAATACCCCCAATTATGTTGTCATCTCAAGCTTATTCCTTGATTCTTTGGAGACATGGTAGTAAACAAAGGCTCAAAAAATCTTGAAGTGCGACACATGTCTTTCTCTCCAACAAAGCCTCCTCTGGTGTAATCATGCCCAAAATATGGTGAGGACTCCCGGTCTGCAAATAGACTATTGTGTTGCAAGCCTCAGCCCACAAATGCATAGGTATCCTTGGTTATGCAACATTGCCCTCGTTGCTCCCACAATGTTACGGTTCTTTCTCTCAGCCACCCCACTCTGTTGTGGGTTGTGGGGTGATGTCAAATCTCGTTGAATGCCTTATTTTGCATAGAAATTTTTAATTCATTTGACACGTACTCACCTCCATTATTTTTCCTGAGATATTTCACCTTCTTAATGGTTTCTTTCTCAACCAGTGCCTTGAATTCTACGAACTTGGAGAATGTATCATCTTTCTTCTACATGAAGAAGATCCAACTCTTTTGTGGGAAGTCAACAATAAAAATGATAAAATATTTGTGTCTGGTAGTGGAGGTTGTTGAGAAAGTTCCACAAACATCAAAGTGGATTCTTTCTAGGACTACATGTGATCTGTTGTCCCGATCATGGAATGTGGATTTAGTGTACTTCCCCAAGGTACATCCTTTAAGTACATCATGTTGCTCAAGTGCTCCTTTGGGGAGGTCAGTGGTTTTTTTTCTACATAATCTTCAAGGCACCATGATGCAAATAGACAAGTCTTTTATGCCAAAGTTCATTGACATTGCGACCCTTCATTTTCTTCGCCTTAGTGCTTAATGCAGCACAACTTTCCATATCTAGCTTATATAGGTTTTTGACCCTGATCTCCTTCACCCGTCCCGTGGTTATGTCTCAAGAATTATTTTCCTTTGCTAAAAATCACATCATAACCACAGTCTTCCAAAACTGCAATAGAGATGATATTTTTCTTTAGGTCCATAATGAACATGACATCCTTGAGCCTGAGAGGGGAACACGACTCCCTCTGAAAAGTGATTGTATCAATCTCGATCGCGTTGTACCTTCCATCATCCCCCAGCTCAATATGCATCCTTGAGCCTGAGAGAGGAGCCTAACTCCCTCTGAAAAGTGATTGTACCAATCCTGATCGGGTTGTACCTCCCATCATCCCCTAGCTCAATGTGCATCTGTAGGTCTTTCTCCTCTAGGTCACTAAAAATGTCTCTACACCTTGTCATGTGGAATGAGGCACCTGAGTCTAAGTACCACACACTCCCAATCACTGTGTTGGCCATGCATGCAATAAGAGTAAAGTCAATCTTGAATTTTGAAGCCAAGGCTTCACCTGCTACTCCTCCTGAGGTCTTCTTGCTAGCCTTTTTGTGTGGACACTTCGTGTCATAATGCCTAAATTCATGACAATGGAAGAATTTAATTTTGGACAAATCTTTCTACTTTCCCCCTTGGTTGGATTTTGGTTTGAATTGAGATTTCTTCCCTTTCCCCTTCTTTCCCTTTCCAACCGATGCAAATTTTTCTTCATCCTCGCCCTTGGATGAAGTCCCATCCCTGGTATTCTACCTTATTTTCTCTTGTTAAGCGCTCCTAATTTGGTAGTTTCTCCCTCCCATTCATTGAATCTGTATAGCTATGTCAGCGCTTGGGAAGGCCTAGAAGGGATAAGTTAAGCAAGTCCTTTTCTGCAACATTAACACCAACCCCACTAAGTTCATCGCGACATTGTGTGAACCTACTCAAATACTATGGAATAGTGTCATTCTTCTGCATGTTGATACTTCAAATCTTATCCTTGAGTGTCACCTTCATGTGGTCACTACTATTCTTAAACAATTATGTCATTTCTTTCCACCGAGTGAATGGAGTTTCTTTCCCATGGAGGTTTGAGACAATGTTATCCCGTACTCCCTCCAAGATTATTCTCCTCACCTTGGCTACATCTTTCTTCCATTGAGAATGGTTTTGGCATCAAATGCTTGTGGTTTTGCAACATCTATCTTGTTGTATAGAAAACCATTGTCATCCAATATTGTCTCCATGTGATCCTTCCATGCGATGAAATTAGAGGTGCCTTCCAAGGCATACTCTATCCTCAACTCGTTGAAGGTCATCTTCCCAACTCTAAAGAGATCATGTTGCGTTGAACTTCAAATTTGATCCTCTTGAGAAATCAGGCCCCTATTATTTAGGAATTTCTCCAAAATGGATTGCACAATTCCCAATGCTAATCATATGACTACATGCAGCACATGTACACTCAAGACTAGTCTACAACTGATGTTACACTGCCTTGGAATCTCCACCACAACTGGAGAACTTGAATTCTCTACATGCACTAGTTATTTTGGGTTGATTGATTAGTTAACTAGATGATCACTGAGTTTGACTAAAGTCCCACTGCACAACTGACTTTCCACCACTTCCGCTAACAGTTGGAACTAGTTTAACTGAAAACAACTTGAGATAATTGACTTTGATTGCTACAAACTATCAATCACACATGCTTAACTGAACTCTAACTCCTCCAACTCAAATTTACTAAGTAAACTAGGTGACACAAGCCATGTCACACAAGTTAATTGCATCCAAGTTGTCTGTTGATGTGGAAATTTGAGTTTCTAAATTTAATCAAGGCAAAACCAAATTGAGAATTTATTGTTGCATTTTTCAACATAAACGCTTTTGAGAGAAAACCACAAAACATCTTGTTATAATTCTTTGTAGGCATCAAGCTATTGTTACAAATATTTGTAGGGACCAACCTACTAGAGACGCAAATTCCCACTGCTACAAATATTCGTATGTACCAATTTACTTCACTAAGCCTACTTGTTATTTCTACCTTCACCAAGTCTACTCACTGCTTCTTCCTTCACCAAGTCTTCTTATTGCTTCTACCTTCATCAGGTCTACTTCTCCCAAACTTGTTTTTGGCCTCTTGCTAAGAATGAACTTGTACAACATGCCACGTACCCAATTTTACAAATCTAATTCTAAAATTTTTATTTGAGGCACTTCTATATGTCTCATTGAATCTCTGAAAATTTCATAGTCTGGAAGTCACAATAAAGAAGTCAGAACAAAAATTCCAAGTTGATATGCTTGAACTTCTGATTTCATAATTATTTGAAAACCCTAACTTCCACAAGGCATATCTCTAAAAGTATAGTAAATCAAATTCTAAAAATGTTACCACGAGTACCTAAAGATCTCGCCTTTGTCTCCTTAATATTTCACATTTGGAAACATCTCAAAGAAGTTATACCAAACTTTCAAATTGACTTGTTCAAGATTATTTCAGAACTATTCAAAAACCCTAACTTCCATGAAGCATATCTCCAAAAATTATAGGGAACCAAAGTCTAAATTTTTTACCACAAGTACCTAGAGATCTTTCCTTTGTCTTCTCAATATTTCATAATCTGAAACATCTTAGAAAATAAGTTATAATGAAACTATCAAACTAACTTGTTTGAAGTTGATTTCAGGAATGTTCAAAAACCATAAATTTTAGATGGCATATCTCTAAAACTATAGCAAACCAAAGTATGAAATTTTTACCACATGTACATGAAGATATTACCTCTATCTCCTCAAAATTTCTCGGTTTGAAACATCCTAGAAGAAAAGTTATAGCGAAAATTCCAAGATGGCTCGTTTACTCCACAAATCACATTTTTACTCCACCTTTAAAACCCCAAGAGTATTCCCCAGCTTCTCTTGCATGCCTCGGTTCTCTTCTTGCTTGGATGATATTCAAATGCACTCATCTATCATTTATTTATAGTGTTTCTATAGGTTATTGGGTTGAATTGTAAAATTGGCCTGGTCGACCTAACAAAATATTTCTTGTCCCTTCATTCTTATGGAGTTAGAGGGAGTGTTATATTATGGGAAAGGTCCCAGAATAAGTTTTTCAACCATATTTATTATGCCACCATTGGAGCTAGGTCTTTAAAGTAAAAAGGCCTTCAAAGATAGGGTATCCAAAATGGACATTAAAAGAAAAATGGGTATCCAAACAATATTTCCAACCATATTCATCTTGCAATATTTACCTTGGAACATATGTAGTGTCCCATATCTTTGACATCAATGACAACAATATTTCCAACAACTAGATGTATGTCTTGTTCTATGCATGTCCATAATAAGTTTGTTTATGCTTATTGCCTTATATAAATGACAATTGCCTATCATGGTCGTATGGTTGGCAATATGCAGTATTCTTAGTTGTTGGTTCTTCTTTGTGCCTTTAGCATGTGCTTCCTTTGGGTAGTGCAATACAATGGTTCTTCTTCCTTCGATTCCCTTCTTGGGGTTCTCCTTTAGGAGATTTTTTAAACTCTTCTTTTGATTTAGCCTCACACTCTTCATATGGAGTACCTATAGATACCATAATAAGCTTCCACGCATAGACTTGTTCTTGGTCCTCCTTAAGCCCTTGTTGTTTAATAAGAGAAATATCCAGCAATTTTATTATTTTTTCTTGTACCAAAGCTTTAATAACTTCTTTTGCACATTAATATTAATCATACCCATTGATTCCATACAAGGATACCAATAATAACATACACATCATCCATATCTATAACTTGAAAATCTAAATGAAAAACATATTTATCTATTATAATCTTCAAATTTGTAAAAAAAGATGGACATTCTCATCCGCAACTTCTATGACGTGGATATGATTTCCAAGCACTTGCAATTTGTTAGCCAAGTCAACATTGATGAAATTATGTTTGCTACTAGGGATTATAGAAATAATGACCTTCCATTGTTGAAGACATCCATGATCATATGATAGAAATTTTTTAAATGGAAACAAACTTGTACAACTTTCTTTATCCTTCTTCTTAACCTGACAAGGCATAACATATCCATAATGTTAAGCAATTTCCATCATATTTTTTGCATCGTCTAAAGAATTAACCATACAATTTCTCCAATGCTCTAAATATTTTGACTTAATAATATGAAAGTATTCAATTACCGACTTCAAAAATCAAAATAAAAAGACAAAAAAAGATAAAACAACAACCGAACTCCTAAACATCATAATTTCACATAATTAAAATAAAAGATGAGATTAAAAACAAGATCAAATTATAAGTAAACTTATATTATCAAAATTAAACTATACCAAAAAAACAGAGGAAGACTATCCTACACAACTAGCCACATCCCCTTAAAAAAAATTATGGTTATCACCACCATTTGTGCATTTAGAACCATCGGAATTTAAATAATATAATCTTGACACAAATAACACTAAAATTACATACGTGTAATGTCCATCCAATATGTAAGTGTTTGTTTACTGAAAATCCACAACTAAAATAAATCTGGTAAAGTTGATAGGGTTGACTTGGATTTAATCATATACATCCTCTAATATAATAACTTTACATCTTCCACTATAATAACTCCTATGAAAAAGATACAATAACTTTACATCATCCAACGTAATGACTCCTTTGAGGAAGATAGAATTTATTTTGAGATAAATTGGCAAGCATCATCAATGTTACAAGTGTGTGTATATTGAGAAGTCACATCCAAGTTGTTGTAGTAAAATTAGTATAGTTGATTTAGAAAATTCTAATTAATTTTATATTTTTTAAATATAAATATAATAATTTTAATTAAGAAAATATTAATTTTATATTTTTTATTATAATTAATTGGATTTATTTTGAATAGTGAGGAAGAATAATTAGGATTTTTCTTGTTTAGGTTTAATTTCTGTAAATGACATGATGAGTTTTTATATAAAAGTTTTGAATTTTATTGTTAGAATAAATAATTCCTCAACGACTCAGATATTTGAGTCCCTCAATAGCTTCAATTGAAAATAAAATTATTGAGATAAAAATAATGTTTAGAAATGGTGATGGAAAAACTTCTATATTTTTATCTAATATTGAAAATAAAATTATTGAGATAAAAATAATGTTTAGAAATGGTGATGGAAAAACTTCTATATTTTTATCTAATCTTAAAAATATAAGAGTTCAGGAATTCATGTATTGGGATGGTTTTCTCATAACATACCGTTTAATCACTTTTAAATTTTATGTTTGTAATTCATGTATTAGGCTGGTCTTCTCATAGCATACAGTTTAATCACTTTTAAAATTTGATTAAATTTTATGTTTGTAATTCATGTATTGGGCTGGTTTTCTCATAGCATACAGTTTAATGACTTTTAAAATTTAGGTTTGTTATGATATAACTTCATGTCCAAAACAATAACAGATGAAAACCTCAGAATGATTGTTTTGTTATCTTCTATTTCTTACCTGAATCTTCTCTCTCAATCTTTCTCGGGAACAGCTGTCTCCTTCCCAATATCTTTACCATGTTGTTGATGCCAGTGAAGAAGAGGGGAAGAATCAACCTGAATAATAGCACTCCTCAGCAGAGTTTGGTTTCTGACAAGCTTATTATTAGATACACTATAAACCACATCTAATATATCTTTACCATGTTGTTGATGCCAGTGAAGAAGAGGGGAAGAATCAACCTGAATAATAGCACTCCTCAGCAAAGTTTGGTTTCTGACAAGCTTATTATTAGATACACTATAAACCACATCTAATATATGAAGCTTAGGAGTCACAGAATTGCAAACCCAAGAATAGTTGATAGTATTGAATGTCAGGACCCTCCACTTCACATTAACTTATCACACCGTTACCCTCCTCTCTGTCTTGTTACTCGAGAGCTTTGTCATTGCAGGTTGCATTCCAAATTTATATCCATGAAGCTTAGGGAACAGCTGTCTCCTTCCCAATATCTTTACCATGTTGTTGATGCCAGTGAAGAATAGGGGCAGAATCAACCTGAATAACGGCACTCCTCAACAGAGTTTGGTTTCTGACAAGCTTGTTATTAGATACACAATAAACCACATCTAATATATGAAGCTTAGGAGTCACAGAATTGCAAACCCAAGAGAAGTCAGGGTCCTCCACTTCACATTAACTTATCACACACTTACCCTCCTCTCTGTCTTGTTACTCAACAGCTTTATCATTGCAGGTTGCAGAATTGGCTAGAACACCTGTAGATTGCATGCAAGCTTGGACTACACTGTTACATGGCTTTCACCCCTCCACCTCCTTCCAACAAATTTGAGGAATATGAGGCCTGGAAAAAGAACCTTATTAGTCAAAACCATTACATGACAGCAGACTTATGAGGCACGATAAGCCGTTTAACAACCTCCAGCACCAGAAACACCAATAATATAATCACCCAAACACCTCAAAAGGACAAAAGCAAATCAGCATAGATTTCCTTAAAGGACTTCTGTATGTTCCTTCAACTTGCTAACGTTTATTGAAAAATAGAAAGCATGCACACTCATATCTTCAATTATAAAGTGATGGAAAAATCTCTTAGTGTTGCCAAGAAGTGGACACAAAATATTTTGGATTCAGAAGTGGTCTTGGGCATGAACTATGAAGAAACTAGAGAATATGTCATCAAAACCAAAGTAACAGGACTTGCAGGTATAACTTGTCTTGCTAGCCAAATGAGTTTTCCATCTCACCGAGGAGTCAAACTCAGGCTTGGTTAGTCAGATCCAATGACTCAATCACTTTTATTAGTCAAGACGCAAATCGTTACATGACAGCTGAATTATGAGGCACAATAACCCTCTTAACACCATTCAGACCAGACACACCACTAACATAATCACCCAAAGAGCTCAAAAGGACAAAAGTAAATCAGCACGAACTTCCTTAAAGCACTTCTGCAAGTTCCTTCAACCTCCAAACCTTTATTGAACCAGAGAAAGCGTGCATACTCTTATTTTCAAATATAAAGGGATAGAAATATCTCCTGGTATTACCAAGAAGTGGACACAAAAATATTTGGATTCAGAAGTGATCTTAGGGAGGAATGCTGAAGAAGAAATCAGAAAATAGATCATCAAAACCATAGTAACAAAACTCATGATAAAACTTAAGTTACATGGTTTGGGTTCAAGCTTCGGTTCGACAATGATTAGGTCTGGTTCGAATTCAAATTTTTTTAATGAGGTTTGCCATTAAGTTCGTCTATATACATTTTCTATAAATATACATATATTAATTTTAAAAGGAAACATAGCATAGAATAGTAAGAAATCAACATCAATGAACATAAAAATGCTATTATGGACTTGGAAACTGTATGGATAGATTACAAACTTGAGTTGAGACATGAGATTATGAGTTTTGAGTTATATGGATTTGGTCAATGACTATGAGGTTCTTCGAACCAAAAAACAAATTTATGTTCACCCAGTTTCAAAACTCAAGGTTGAAGTTTTGTGAACCTGGTAAGATAGTGTACAACTCAACTTGTTAGCCAAATGAATTTTTCCATTGAGGCATACTCGGGCTCAGCTAGTCAGACCTGTTAATTTAGTCAACAGCTCACACATAGCCCATCAAAAACCAGAAAATAGGTCATCAAATACATAGTAACAGGACTCACAAGTATAGCTCAACCTGGCAGCCAAATGAGTTTTTCCATCTCACCAAGTGAAACTTGGGTTCAGCTAGTCAGACCCATTGACTCAGTCAACAGGTCACAAATAGTCATAAGTCAAATCCTTGACTCACAAGTTGCTCACAGCATCAACGATTTCTACTTGTAGAGCATAAGTTTAACTCATTGAGCACTCTATAAATGCCCAGAAATTGTGCAAATGAGTTCATTTTCACCATCTGTAGCTTATTTTCACCCATAGCGATTGCGTACCTGAAAGTGATTGAAAGGAGGATGAAGTTAGATATTTATATATTAAACTGGTGCTAGAATCTAAAGAGTTGAAATGTGATCATGCAGTGATTCAGTTGGGTATTGTGGACTCAACACCAGACTGGCTGGTTGAGGAGGAGGCTCTTCCTTTTCAACTTCAAGACTTAAATTTCTTGTAGCTGAGACCACCCAAAGCATAAGAGTAGATGTCTCCCATTACTAATCATGTCATCAGCCAAGTCATATGACACAAGGACATGGAAATACAAGTATCTCACCCTAAATACATCAACCCCGGGAAACAAGACACACATACACACACATATATATAAGATATAAGGGGACACACACACACACACATATATATATGGTTAAGTTTGGGTGGTTGGGTGGAATTGTTGTAATCCTCCCTACCCATGTTCAAGTCTCATAAGTTGACATGTTTAAGCTTTGGAATGAACTCTGTGGTGCTCTTCAGTGAGGATATACTATGGGCTGGTCAGATACCTACAAGCTCTCTTGAAGCAGCTTGATTGTGCCTAATGGTTAAGAATATGTGCTTCCTTGTAAGAGGTCATAGGTTCCAATCTAGAGGGGGTAGATTATGTACACCTCCATATACTTTAGCAGTCAAATTGTTGCATGGACGCAGGTCCTTGTCCCACAAACAAGGGGGTCTCATACACCAACTTGGTGTCTGACTTAGCAGTGACCTTAAAATTTCAAAAAAAAAATATATATATATATATATAATATATATAGATTACAAATTGAAAATACAAAAAAGAAATATAAACATAAAGATCAATTTTCTATATATCCAATTTGTTTAGAAACTAGAACATTTACAAAATGCAGATACAATTATACAATTAGTTACTACATCAATATTAACAAAATAACAACACAAGAAATTAAAACCACAAATTGCAATTTTCTCATTAAGTCATCAAAATCAAAACATATTGCGAGCATAGTTTTAAAAACCAAAACCAGGTTTTGAACCGGCCACCTATCTAACCGAGATTCGAACCGGAACAGGATCAAATTGGATTCAATAAACAGATTTGAAAAAATACATAAAATAATTAATTTGTAATGAAAAAAATATTTTGAAGATTTCAAACCATGATTCCATACTATTAGAGACAAAATATGCAAAGTTCATTCATCTATATACTATGTAAGGGTGAATATATCAAAATGGCACAGAGTGCATTACTTATCAACAACAAAATACAAAATCAATGAGGCTCTAAGTGGCCTCTAGGGTCCATAAACAATGCTACAAGTTATTGGGCCATTGGCCTACTACAAATCACTAATCACTAAGATCACTCATCAAACTCATCACGATTCACCGATTCACTACTACTAGAAATGGCATCTACAAGAACTACATAAGCATCATCTAGCTCAAAGTCTTCAAACTTGCATTCATCAACCTTATAATGTGGTAAAAATTGAAAACGCTTAACATGCCTAACCATGATTTGGGTTTGAGTGAAGGGTTTATCTCTTCAACCTTATAATATGGTATAAAATACTTAGCACGCCTACCAAATTATTTTTTGAGTGAAAGGTACATTTTTGTTAAAGCCATGGTAGAAGAATTCAACGATTAATACCACCAACTTCAACGGAGTTCAACAATCAATACCACCAACATCAAGGTACATAAATGGCTTCATCCTCTTGATCAAATGTTAATCCCATACCCTCACACATGACATAATCAAATGAAAACATTGCAATCCCCCAAATCGCAAATTCTTGAAAACGTTTAAGTCTGCCAAATTTCCAAATTTTGAATGAGATGTAAAATTCTAGTTTCTCCATATGAAATCCAATGAGGTTGGAATAACTCTCAAACATCTTGTAACAATTAATGGTAATGTTAAAAGGATGAAATGGAAAATGAAGTAAATGTCACTTTTCCTTTCAGAATTTAACATTATCATTGATTGTCAGCATTGCTGGTTGAGTTAAGTTTTTTGTTTAGGTTTAGGGAATTGGAGGGGGAAAGTTGGTTTTATGGCCAAGGGGGGTTGTTTTGGGAGGAAAATCTTTGGTTTTCCCCAAAACCACTTAAGAAACTACCACCAGGGGTCATAGACTTCCCCATGCATGTGAGATCTAATCGAGTTGGTTACGGTTGGAACTGGCTAGTTAGGGCTAGTTTGTACTAGTTAGGGAACTAACTGGTACAAACTGACCCTCCAACCAGGTTTTTCTACCGATTTGTTACCTATGCCTATCTAATCAGCCGATTTGACTGGTTTTCGGTTCAAACCGGTTGGTTTTTAAAACTAGGTTGCATAAACATTGAGTCAATGATAATATACATGGGATGCCAATGGAAAATACAAAATAGGGTAGATACTAGAACCATAGATGGAAAAATCTCATAGCGCGTGACTATAAGTAGTCCTCCTCCATGTTAAAAACATCAAAATCACCATCACTGTCACTGCTCTCTTCTCCATCATCCTCTTCCTCCTTAATAACCAATCCAATCTTTGCATCTGTTGGCGTAGAGGATGACCGCTCACAAGGATCACCATCATCAAAAGTGACTAACTCTAGTATTGGTTCATTGAGATCCAAATTGGCTAATGCCAACTCAACATTTTCATTCAAACCCATATCATCATGAAACATATTCCACATCTTTTTTGTTTTCCTTCACTCCTACCTATAAATAAGATGGAGGTTGGAGTGCACATACACAATTATCTCTACCTTGGAATTGTCAAACATATTCCTCTTCAAACCATACAAACTCCCGTATGTGCTCCAATTCCTCTCTCAACAACGAAATGAAGTGACCTAAGAGACAATCTTCATGGTTATATGTTGTCGAATAGGTCATGTTGCGCCATGAGTTGCCCACCAGGCATAGGACTTCTTAACCCCCTATCTCTGAACACATCATGGCCTCGAAATCTCTTAGTGCTAGTAGAAACATATGCCCTCCTCCACATCATCAAGGGAAGTTCTATCCTAATTTATCCTTCTAAATGCTTCCTCCTCCCTTGTGAAATCTCTTCATCCGTGTGAGGAAAGAATCTGTGTAAAGGCCCACCATTGAGCCAATAATCACTGTAGTATTTAATTGGGATTCAAAAATTGAGCTAAGTAATGCAAAGGTGTGCAATTCTTATCCCACCTGGTGATAAGAATATCCTATATGGTGGTGAATAAGATATTTGTTGATGTCCCATACTAAGGCACTCATTCTATAAAATAACAATCTTCATAGACTCAAGCATGGAATTCCACCCCTCATAAACATCTTTTGTATTGGGTGAGTCCATGTTTGCAAACTCCAACAAAGAAACGATAAGGTCCATGATCTTAATGGTAAGATATACTCTCACACCAACCATCATCTAACAGTGTATCCTTGAATCTTTCTACAGAAGTTTGATCTATCTTTCTCTAAAAAGACTCAAACTTTGAAATAACCATGGTTTTAAAAGAGGTCTTGACGTCCCTCAACCTCATAAGCATAATAAATGAGAAGGAAAATTGAGTATTTGCCATCTTGAACAATGACAATGTGTGCATTCTTTGTAGATTGTGATGGCATTGGCATCATTTTGTACAAAATCGTGGATTTGTTGTGTATCATTAATAATAATGAGACTTCTCATCCATGTTGCATCTAAAGCAATAGATTTAAGTTGTAAATTCAAAGAATGAAGAATGCAAGGTGTCCAAAATAACTATGAATATTTAGCTTCCACAAGCATGTCATTGTAGATTGTGATGGCATTGGCATCATTTTGTACAAAATAGTGGATTTGTTGTGCATCATTAATAATAATGAGACTTCTCATCCATGTTGCATCTAAAGCAATAGATTTAAGTTGTAAATTCAAAGAATGAACAATGCAAGGTGTCCAAAATATCTATGAATATTTAGCTTCCACAAGCATGTCAATAGCCTTCTAAACAAATGCATTGTCTATAATAATTTGCACGTAAAAATCAGCACCTACATTTTCAACAGCTTCAATGAACAACTCACACATATACTGCACATCGTTGTATTTTCCAAGAGCATCCACCACTTTCAAGAAGACTGATCCATTCAAGGAAGACACCTTGAAAGTGACGAGTGGATGGCATGTTGCATTCATCCATCCATCAGAGACGACACTGACATCAAATGAGGACCATGATGATTGAATAAGATCTAGGATTTTATCCACATCTTTTTTTGCCTTAACCAACAATGTGATTCTAAGCTTCTCTGAATTGGAAGGCACGTACCTAGTTGGAGCTCATTCAACTAGAGCTTGACACATCTCAATAAACAAAGGATATCATGCAACATTAAAAATGAAATGAAGTTGAAATAAAAACATAACCCAATGGTAAAGATCAACCTCCTCTTGCTTCTCTTGTTCAAAGATCTTGTCCATTGGACCACCACTTGAAGTAAGCCTCTTTATTGCCAACTAAATTGCAGTCCCACTCTCAAATCCATTAAATGGCTTCCTCAATAATGGAAGAGGATCCTCATTTTTATTTTTCCTACTTGTTATTGCCACTTTTCCCAAACCAACATTATCCTCTCTTTCCATTTTTTTTCATTTGGTAGCATTCACCACTTTACATACTCCAAGTCCTCACTAAAGGGCCAAGTTGCCAACAAATGGCCATCAACTATGTAGCAAGTGTTCTAGTATTAGATGTTGCAGAAATTACATGGCCAAAGAACATTCCCTCCCCCAACAAATTTTTCCCTGGGCCCTTGTTGTCATGTTACATAATTCCACACAGGATATTTCTTTAATTGAGCATGCCTTCTTGCTACAGCAGAGTTCTTTTCAACGTTGGGAGTTGCACCTGCAGCTCCACTTGCAGCGGATGGAACATTAGCAAAGAGAGATGAAATTGAAGGAGGGGAAATATCAATAGTGGAAAAGAGAACAACAATTTTGATTTGCTAATTTACCTTCAAAGCACTTGGAATCCCTTAAAATCTTGATTTTACCCTTCACCTGCACAATGACAGACCATGAGAGCTCATTCCTTGCAGTTAAAGGTTAAAAAAAGGTGGAAAATCCCTTATAGAGGCTTCATGGATCTCTCTTCCATGGACATGTGTCGAACACGCTCGGAGATGTCTAGGGCATCTGTCTGAGCCGTGTCTGGCATGCGTCTTGTTTTAGGACTCATGCCAAACATATGTTGGACATATATCCTAATGTGTCACATGTCCAACTTATTTTAAGACACATGCCAAACACATGTAAGACATATGTCATAATGTGTCACATGTCAAACACATATGATATGTACACAGCATCCCTAGAGGCTGTGTCCTGTTACTTGGATTATCAGTCATTAGTCAATTTTGGACACTTGCTGCTATAATGCATTTTATAGACATGGTTTTATTTAATATCAATGAAAAATTATTTGTTTTTATCAAAATTGAAAAAAAGCTTGTTTCTTTATATTTCTGTAATCGTAAAATTTTTGCCAAGTTCATCCCAAGTCGAGTCAAACCCTTTTGGCCTTGGCAATTTTTCACTGCGTCAAGTCCGGTGACTAAGTCTTGAGAAACACCAAATTATTTTGTATCATCGAGGAAGAGGATATCGGCGGCCCTGTTCATACAACCTGCATTAATAAAGACTTTTAGTGTTGTAAAGCTCTAGGGGCCACTTACATTTGAAACTGCACAGTTAAGTGGAAGGTAGTGTTGGATTTTTCTCGTGTACCCTCCTGTCCATAGTTTCCAATAACATCAACCAAACCAAAAAACCTGTGGTGGCATTTAAAGGGCTCCTCTTTCAATTGGTTCAGTAGAAGCTCCATGTCTTTGAACTTGTGTGGGCAAGCCCTAGAATGTGGATCATAAATGCGCATGAGTAGCTTGATTGTGGCAAAAGCGATTGTGTCATGAAACTGCTTTAAATGTTGAGTAATACTCAAAAATCGGTTTATTGTTTTAGTGGAGATATTACTTGAATAAATATCACATGTTGTTGGAGTGCATCATTTTATTTGGAGGGGATTGATGCCCTTCATTTTTGGTGGATAATGATGAGAGCCATAGGGGATTGAGTGCTGCAGAAGGACTATGATGCACAGTTGAAAAGAATGATAGGAAAAGAGGAACCTTGTTCTTCTTTGTAGAGATGCTTAGTATTGTTAAACTTGCTGCTATTGTTGAAATGTGGGTTCCTTAAAGCGTTGCTGATGCTGAGCTGAGAATGTCAGCAATTTCACAATCAACATCCTCAATCACAAGACGCATATACATTTAACTCTTTATATAGAACAGATAACAACATTTTGCATCGGCATTCAACGTTAAGTCACGAAAATAAAATAATTTTATTCCCCCAATTAAAATCTTGAAGGTAACCACCATTTCTTTAATTGACTGTTGTAAAGTATGGGCCTCATTGTTAGTGGTAGGTAAAAATGATAAAGCCGTATTTAGGAGCTAGATGTTTCAAATAAATCTGATTATGACCAGCAGAGCTCACTGCCTGCACATTGTCTTCCTTGCTAATGTCATGTTATACACCAGATTTGATCCAGTGTATATAGATGAACTTTTGTAAATGATGCTCCAATATATAATCCCCAAGTATACAACCGCAAAATAAGCATCAAGAACAATAGTGGCTGCTACAAAGTTCTAACTGGGGCATTGATTCACTATCAAGCCTAAATGCCATGATCAATGCTTTCCTTTACAAGTGCCTTTTTCAGGACTTCTACCAGTATCTGTCTGGCCTGACTAAACATCCCTTTGTCACAAAGGTAGTCTATAAGGAACTTATAAATTGCTACATTCGAAACAATGTCCCCACAGTTCATGTTATGTAAAATGCAAATAGCATCAACAATCATGTTTTCCTGGCAAAGAACCTTGATAAGTATATTAGAGCTAGTAACATCAGGACTCAAACTCTTGGTCACCATCTCATCAAACAAACTTTTGCAATCCTGCAACTTGCCTACCTCATATTGCAAATTCATCAAAGTGGACAAAGTGATAACATCTGGATCAATACCCTTCTCCAGCACATCCTCCAGCATATATGGGCCACCAACCAGGAGAGCTCACTGCCTGCACACTATCTTCCTTGCTAATGTCATGTTATAAACCAGGTTTGATCCAAGTGTATATAGATGAAATTTTGTAAATGATGCTCACATATATGATATACAATTCCCAAGTATACAACCGCAAAGTAAGCACCAAGAACAATAGTGGTTGATACAAAGTTCGAACTAGGCATTGATTCACTATAAAGCCTGAATGCCATGATCGATGGTTGCCTTTACAAGGCCCTTTTTCAAGGCTTCTACCAGTATCTGTCTGGCCTGACTAATCACCCCTTTGTCACAAAGGGAGTTTATAATGACCTTGTAACTTGCTGCATTCGGAACAATGTCCCCACAGTTCATGTTATGTACAATGCAAATAGCATCGGCGATCATGTTTTCCTTGCAAAGAGCCTTGATAAGTATGTTATAGCTAGTAACATCAGGACTCAAACCCTTGGCCGCCATCTCATCAAACAAACTTTTGCAATCCTGCAACTTGCCCACCTCATACAGAAAATTCATTAAAGTGGAGAAAGTGATAACATCTGGATCAACACCCTTCTCCAGCATATCCTCCCGCAAAAGGCCGATGGCTTTGTGCCCTTTGCCCATCTTACAAAAGCCATTGATGAGCGTGTTGTAGGTGATAACATCAGGCTTACATCCTCTAGACTCCATCTCCAAAAGCATATCATTAGCCCTCTCAAGCTGCCCATCTCTGGACAGCCCATTAATAATTGTGTTGTACACAACAACATCTGGATCACAACCCTTGTCCCGCATCTCATTCAATGTTCCTAAAGCCTCTTCTACCCTTCCACTCTCACAAAGACCCCCAATCAGTGTCCCAAAAGTTATGACATCGGGTGGGCACCCTTGGCTTTGCATATGACCCACCAACCTTAATGCCAGGTCCAGTTTATTAGCCTTACAAAATGCCTTTATAAGAAGATTATAACTAAACACACTGGGACAAATGCCAAACTCTTTTAGATCATTGAAGAAGAGGGTATCTGCAGCCATGTCCAGGCAGCCTATATTGATGAGAACTTTTAACAGGGTGTTGAAAAGCTTTTGGCCGTACTTACATTTGAAGCTTTGCAGAGCTGTGTAGAAGGTATTGATGGCTTTTTCCGGCATACCTGCTCTTCCATATACTCTGATAACATCTGCAAAAACCCCCGAACGGAATTTGAATGGCTCCTGTTTCATTCGGTTCAGTAGAAGCTCCATCGCTTTAAACTTGTGGGCATGGCCCAAAATATGGATCATAACCGCGTAAGTGGCCTGATTGTGGTGAAATCCCTTCTGTCGTGAGGCTGCATTGAATATGTCGAGGGCTTCCCGGAAATTGCCTCTTTGTTGTTGTTGCTTGAGCAGAGACATTATTTGGGCACGGGTCATATGTTGTTGGAGTGTGAATTTCGTTCGATTTCGAGGGGATTGAAGCTCTTCGTTCTGGGTAGCTGATGACAAGAGCCATGGGAGAGGTGAGGATGAAAATGGGCGAGAATGCACAGTTGAGAAAAATGAAAATAAGATGAGAACGCGCTTATTTTCTGCAGAGGCGCTAAAAATCGCTAATCTTGCTCCTCCTGAAATGATGGAATCAGTGGCCCTTCGCATTGCCACAGTGATTGCTGCATTCCATGGATTTCAATAAAATTAGTCGGGTCCCTCGGCTAACTCTGGACGGAATGAGTGTAAGCAAGGTCGGAATTTGGATTTTTTTTAATAGGTCATATAGATTTCGTTTTGGGTTTTTATATTGAGGAATTCGTTCTGGCTTTTTATGTTGAGGAATGAGTGCCATTAGGTTTTTATGTTGAGGAATGAGTGCGAGTATGATTGGAATTTGGATTTATTTTTTTGGTCATATGATTTTTTTTGATGTTTTTTTTTTAAATGATGTAAATTAAAAGTTATTTTTAATAATATAATTATGTGAATTTTATATTTAAAAAATTCACACATTTATAATAAAGTGAAAAATATAAGGATTAAAACATACAAATAATTTATTTAATTATATGGAATATTTATATTAAAATTTTTGGAACTTGAAATTAATTGTTAGTTTGGACATGCTATAGTATTTATATATATGAGATATTGATAAAATCAGCATGGAGGTGAGGGGAGAGGCAAGGGGAGCTGCGGTGAGGGGAGAGGTGAGGGAGCTGCTGTGAGGGGCGCTGTCGGCGAGGGGAGTTGCGGTGAGGGGAGAGGCGAGGGGAGCTGCGGCGAGGGGAGAGGCGAGGGAGTTGTGTGAGGGGCGTTGTCGGCGAGGGGAGTTGCGGTGAGGGGAGTGGCGAGGGGAGCTGCGGTGAGGGGAGAGGCGAGGGAGCCGCTGTGAGGGGAGTTGTGTGAGCGGCGTTGTGTGAAGTTGCGGGGAGTACTGGGAGCTGCAAGGAGTAATGAAGAGCTGTGAAATGAAGCGGTGAGGGCGAGAGGAGCGTGAGCACTGAGGGTTTACGCGTGGAGCGAGGCCGATAGTGAGGGCAACTTTGAGTTTCATTTTCAGCTGGAAGAACAAGGATTGCAAGGGTTTTAGGGGGACACCGCAGCGGCTAGGGTTTCACCGGTGACACCGCAGAGTTTTTCTCCTCTGTCCTCGTCTTGCAGGCTCAGTTCATCCTTGGCAGCGGCGCAGGTGCAGGATATTGTTTTCTGGTCTTTTATTTTTCTCTGAGCGAGGGCGAGGTGGCTACCCTTGCCGCCTCTGACCCCAGCCTCGCCTCTGCTTCAGTGGGTTTTCTCCTTCTCGGCGGCAGTTTGGTTTGTTCTAGCCGCGACATATCCTTTAGCGTGTTGAGGGAACAGAGGCGCTCTGCACTGTTTCGTGCCGCTTCTATGGATGTTTCCGCTGGTCTTTTTCTGCAAGCAGATGTGGATGATTGAGGCAGTGTTTCTACCTCTATTTTTCATCTGATTCGGGTGGAGAGTTTGAGGGGGCAGGGAAGGAGTGGCTACCTTTGTTGCTCTCTTCCTCATTTCGTGCCTCTCCTTTTGTATTGGGGGGACAGATCTAGCGCTATTTGTTCTCTTTTTCTATCCACAGAAGCTTGCCTGCTTGGTGCATTGGTGCCATCTTCTACACCTCTGCACATTTGTGTTGTTTTTCTTGTAATGGATGGATTGCCTATTCAGGTTTGTTATTTCAGGGGCGCAATATTGGCCTTTTGGGGTATATTTTGGGCACTGTTATGCAAATTAACTGGGGTTTATACCTTTATTTGCTGCCCTGTCTGAGGGCATTTCTGGATACTTCTTTTGGAGTATTTTTGTAAGTGGCTCTGCCCACGTTTCTGCATATGCTTCAAGCATTATGTAATCTTCTTATATGAATATAGGACAATCGTGCTTTTTCTTCCTGGAAAAAATATATGAGATATTGATATAGATTTTATGGGACACATAAGATGATCAACATAGTAAAATTACTTAACGTTATCAATAAAAACTCAAAATTAGATTAATTAATACAGTTTATGTTATGATTTAAGATAAATTATACATTTTATCTTAGTTATTTTAGCATTGTTTTGGATCATGGGATATACATTTATATTAACAAGATTGAATGCATAGTATGCGTCAAACCGTTTAAAAATTAAAAGATTAAATCTATAATAAATGGACATTGTGTATCTCTTGACATCATTTCATAGGATTATGTTATGAGTTCCTCCATTATTACATTCTTATAGAGCAAACGCTTATAAGTATTTGCGCTGAGCGAATCCTTCTTTCTATTTATGACCAAAATTTAGTAAAATGGATATATATATATATATATATATATATAAACAAAACTAATGTGTGTAAAAGTAACATTGAATAAGATCATAACAAACTCACTCTAAAAGGGCTCCATATAGTATCTAACTAGTTTATTTTCTAGACAGAAGAATTTCATTGAAAATAGAAAAATAATTTTCACCTTGGTGTATTATTTAGAGACTATACCCTTTAATCTAACTTATAGACATATTGACAAAAAGTTAAGTAGATCTAAATTATAATACTTTGACACCTCGATTGTGGAGGTTTCAACAAAAAGTGTTGAACATTTGAAACATGTTTATTAATATTAAAAGTATATAATTTGTCCTAGTTAAAGTACTTGATGGTCATCCATTGCATATCTTTAAACTATCATTCAAAAACAACTATTGATATTATACCACCTGAATATTTAGATGCCCAATAAGACTAAGTTCTATGCAACTTCATAGATAAATTATGACATTATCTAATATAAGGTTTGATACAAAATAAAAATATATGACATTGTAAAAGGGCACAAGAACATACCACCAACATCCAGTTTTCAGATCCATCCAATAAGAGAAATGCACTTGTCAACAAATTATTAATTGATACATATACATATTGTTCCAAATAATGATTTACTCCAAAATCCAGAGACATCAAAATAATGCCACAACCTACAAGTTTCTAAATTCCATTGTTCAAATGATAGTGAAAGTAACTAAATGCCTCAAGTTGCATGGAAGTTATGCATTAAAGCTAAAGAAAGAGGGGGGTTGGATATATGTGCAAAAGAATATTCTTGTATTTAAATGCATCTTGAGAAGCATTGGTAGGTCCTTAGAATACTAGTGATTACCCCATTACTATTGTAGTTGTATCCCTTATTAATATTGTTGTGCCCCTATTGTCCCCATATTTTTATTACTGTGCCCCTATTGTCCCCATATTTTTATTATTGTGCCCCATAGAATCCCTCTATTGTTATTTTTGTTGCTTTATATTATTATTGTTAGGTCGGTTCGGTTATATTGTGACTCCTTAGACTCCTATATACAGAAAGGAGGTTTTTTCATTTGAATCATCAAAAAATTGTTCATTTATGTAATGTAAAGGAGGTTGCCCCCTCGAAGAGGCTGAATTCTAAGGTGTTGATCTATCTTTTCTATCTTTTTCTTGAGTTGGTTTCATAACATTTGGTATCAGAGCTTTGGATTCTAGGGTTTCGCTCCTCCAAATAAGTCATCATGGCATTTTCACTATAACTTTTTTTTGCGAAGTTTCAGAAGCTAAAAAAAACCCCATTTGAGAAGAGATCGTGCTGAACCTCGGGTTTGAATTTCAGAACTTTTCACGCTATATTTGCGGAGATATGATCTGAGACAGTTGGTCTTTTTGCAGACTCCTGAATTGCATTCCAAACAGGTGACCTGGGGAAAATCATCATAACTTTCTCTCTGAGCATCAGATTGAAATTTCGTAAGAAGGTATAGAAAGAGGACGGACTGTAGTTTCTTGTATATATTTTTCAGAGCCAGATGTCGAAACAGTAACTCGTGGCACATCATACAAGTTCACTCTACTGAACTAGTCTATAATCAAGTCAGTGTGGGATATTTCGCATAACTCTTTCTTGGAGAATCCAATTTGGATTAGACTTGTGGCATTGGAAAGAGGACGCAGAGGGCTAATAAAGGTCGCAATTTCAGAACTGGATGGTCCGAAATTACAGAGATACATCATATTCAATATCAAGCTCCTACAAAGTGAAAAAAGGTGTGTAGTTTTTTTTTTTTAATTTTTGCATAAAGCTTGGTTTGAAAAATTAGATTGAAGGAACTCAAAGGGCATAGTAAAACATTATTATCGGCAATTGATGCCCCGAGGAAAGAAAATGCAAACACCTAGTAAGCAACCTAAAAGCTCTAGCATGAATCATGAAGAAGAGGAAGAAATGCAACATGATATATCAAAATTACGAGACCAAGTGCAACAACTGTCACTTGCACAAAAAGGAACAGAATCTAAGATGGATGGTTTAAATAAAGATGTAGAAGCTGAGATGGATGTTTTAAAGAAAGGCGTGGAAGCTAAGATGGACGATTTGAAGATAGATTTGAAGACAGACATGGAAGAATTGAAGATAAATATGAATAAGTTGCTACAAGAAATGGTCACTACTGGTGAAAGGGTAGTAAAGGAAACTCATGATGAGAACAAAAGAAATGTTAATCATGATTCCATAGACTCTACTGTTGGATCAAAGATCCCCCATATCCCAAAAATCGATATGAGGAAGTTTGATGGCAAGGATCCCGCAACATGGATATTACAGATGGAGCAATTTTTCGATCTCAATAATGTGAAAAACACACAAAAGATACGTATTGCAACTTTATATTTGGAACCAAATCAATTTGTATGGTATCAATGACTTTGCTCTCGTAAACAAATTATCACTTGGGCAATTTTTATGAAAGAATTGACAGTACATTATGAGGATACAAAAAGAAACACTTTTTTTAGCCAATTGATAAGTCTCAAACAAAAGGGTTCAATAATGGAGCACATTAAGGAATTCCAAAAATTGAACATAAGGGTAAAAAATATTCCAGAGGAAGCATACCAGGTTGGCAAGAAAAATGGAAAGCAAAATTATGGCAACCAGGAAGCATACCAGTCACAACTATAAAGATGGAAGTGTTGTTACCCCTAGCCTTCCACAACCTA
>APFE031590468.1:85484-98553 GCA_000404065.3 Pinus taeda | reverse complement strand
AAGTTTTGATGTAGGTGATTGGGTATTCCTACAACTACAACCATATAAACAAATGTCCCTCAAGCAAGCTAATAAGGATAATAAATTATCACCAAAGTATTATGGTCTGTACAAGGTGTTGCAAAAGATTGGTACTATGGCATACAAATTGGAGCTTCCTACAGCGTCTCGAGTGCACCCAGTTTTCCATGTTTCATGTTTAAAGAAGGTTATAGGCAACAAGCTCCCAGTTCAAACAATATTGCTAGAACTTGACGAGGAAGGAAAAACTATGTTGGAACCGGAAGCAGTCATAGAAACAAGAACTCGACAGCTACAAAATCAATCAATTTCTGAGTATCTCATTAAGTGGAAGAACTTATCCACTGAAGATTCCACATGGGAGGATGAGAATTTTATACAGAAGCATCCAAAACTACTCAAGCGTTGAGGACAACACTTCTTTTAAAGGAGAGGGGCATGATAGGTCCCTATAATACTAGTGATTACCCCATTACTATTGTAGTTGTATCCCTTATTAATATTGTTGTGCCCCTATTGTCCCCATGTTTTTATTAATGTGCCCCATAGAATCCCTCTATTGTTATTTTTGTGGCTTTATATTATTATTGTTAGGTCGACTGGGTTATGTTGTGACTCCTTAGACTCCTATATATAGAAAGGAGGTTTTGTCATTTGAATCATCAAATAATGTGTTCATTTATGTAATGTAAAGGAGGTTGCCCCCTCGAAGAGGTTGAATTTTAAGGCGTTGATCTATATTTTCTATATTTTTCTTGAGCTGGTTTCATAACAAGCATAAAGGGAGAGATGTTATGCCACAGTAGAAAAATGATCCAATCTAAATGTATCACATCTTTTATTGCATTTTCAAAAGGTTGGTAAGATGTGGCCATTTTTCAACCATGATGGCAATTTTTCATGTGCCATCAAGTTATAACAACGACACATGAAAAATATTTCAAATGATATATTTGATTTATTCTTATGGAAGCCATCATCCATCTAACTATTATTATATGTGTTTCACATTCCATCAATACACAAAGAACATTAAAATTCCATATTAAAAATATAAATATAGTAGAGGACAACAAAAGTTAAAAAAAAATATTTGTATAAATAAACTTTGTTCAAAGTAAAAAAACATATAACTTAATAATTCTCACATGTCAAATAGTCTTCTTTCCTTTGCATCTTTCCCAATCTCATAAACTTGCTCCCATTCCACCTTTGTTGTGGCGAGACCTATTAATGGTATATGCATCAATGCATCAAATGTGTCAATTGAGAGTCTTGTTCTCCTTATATGTTTGATCATATTTTGCTTAGAGAACCCTCGTTCACATGCAACGATGCTTGTTGGTATGACAAGAATTTCTTGCCAAAATTTTAGCATATTTGGATACCTAAAGTGCCAATCTTTTGTTTGAGAAAATGGTTTCCATGCATCTTTCATTAGGAACCTTTCTCCATTTAAATAAACCACATCAATAAATTGATATAATTCTCTTTTACAAGTTGTAATATCAAATGTTGGTACATTTTCACCTTCATTACATGTTTTATGCTACAAATGTGAAAAAGTATTTCAAGCCCATGCTTTGCATTATTTTCTCTAACATAAAGATATGACGGATAATGACAAGGACTAAACATCCTTGTTTCATTAAAAAGATGAATATCTGGAAACCTTAAGTTGAAACTCTCAATCAATGCTTGAACACAATTTATTGTAATTTGTATGCAACTCTTGAGGGAGCCATCAATGAAAACTATCATTGGTTGTGACAATTGTTCACCATGGATTGGAATATACAACAAATCATGTCTATGGGTAGTCCCCTCTTTGTCAACATTTCCAAGGAAACCATATTTAGGGCATTTCAAAAATTTAGTAAGATGTACAACACCTTCTACAAAAGAATCTAGTCTACAAAAATATCTTTTAAGAGTATTTAATGCATGGTTAATAGCTATTCCAAACGATGTGGCATTCACATTATCTTCTTGAAATTTTTTGTTTAGATTATTCAACTCCTTCAAAACATCAGCAAGCATATTAAAAAAAAATTGAACTGAAAACATCTTTGCCTTATGATACCGTGAATTCTTTCTTTCTCCCTTCCACAAGCTCAAAATAGCAGACATCAATGTAACTAGCCTTTCAACCACTTGACCCCTAGAGAGCCATCGAATCCCATGGATTTGAAGAACCTGCAAGGACTCTAATTCCATTATCTCGAATAAAGCAATGAGTTCATTATTCCTGTTTGTCGAATTTACAACCCATGAGTATACCTTCTTTGTTATTTTCTCAACATACAAAAACTCAGGTATCTCTTTGAAGCATTTGATGTTGCAATTTCTTCACGATGTGCAATGCAATGAGTACCAATAAGATTTGGTAGATCATTCTTTAGTAATGTGGCAAATTCATTTTCACATCCAACCATAGATGAAGCACCATCTGTCGAAGTCCTATTAGTTTCTCATTTTTCAACTACCTTGTTTCCTTTAAAGTAATGAAGATATCCTATATAGTCGTTCATTTTCCATCGGGAACAGTAATCACTTTTGTAGAAAATCTGTGTAGGTTAACCTGATAATGCAATATAAATCAAAGCAGAATACTATAACCTACTTCTACTATCAATTTGCGGAAGCTTAAAGATCGAGCTAAACAATATAACCAGAAGAAGAAGAATCAATGGCAAAATACACATGAAAATGCTTTGGGGAAAGCCTTAGCTAAAAACCCCACACTATTGTATTATCATACATGGTGGAAATATATAGGAATTATACAAAGCCTTAGCTCCACAGCTAGCCAGCTTTTAGTACAATCCTCACAGATGCTCACAGGCAATCTTGGCTTCTCCCTAGCCTTCCTATTTTCCCTCCAAGCTCCTATTTCCTTGCGTTGTTCCTTGTGGATGATTTGCCTATTGCCAAGTGGAAAACCAATCCTTAAAAACTACACAATCCTCAAGGATAAATCTTTGACTACATACATGAGTTTTCTCCATGAGAAAACACATGCAACTGATAGTACATTGTCCTTGATCATTAATCTCAACTAGGTCTTTCTCATAATAGACATGCATGAGTTTCTGATGAGGGAATCTTCAATTAACTGGAGTAGCACTAGTTGAGTGCATTAATGCATCAATTGACTGTTAACTCATTATTAGTTCCTCAAATAGTTTGGAACTAATTTAACTGGACTTAACTCAGTAAACTAAGTTAACTAATTAAAACTCAAATATAACTCAATCTTATCTCCTTAATTTAAGGGACAACTCTTGCATGACTTCAGAAAGACTTCTAACTTGAATTTCTGCAATTAATTAATTTAAAATTAATTAATTAATTATTTCTAAGTAGTTGTTAAAACTAAATTCGATTTTAATTCACAATCTAATTCAAGGACAAATTAAATTGGAATATTCTTGTTGCCATATTTCAACACTCCCTCTCAACAAGAAAGGGATTATCTGCCACCCTGATCTTATCTCTATGGAACTTGAATTTACACTTTGACAATGCCTTTGTCAAAATGTCAGCATCATGCTTCTCTGTCGAAATATACTGCAGCAATATGATCCTCCTCGCCTTTGAAAAGCCACGGGCAACAAATCTTGCCTTATGCTTCTCCACACTACAATCAACAACTTGCTTTATCTTGTAAAGCCAAAGGGAACTCATAACTAACTTGTTCTCCAGTCTCGGAACTGTGTCCCAAACCCTATTACGAACTATGGAGTCATACTCCTCCACCATAGCATCAACCCAAATCGGCTACCGCACCGTTTCCTCAAAGGAAGATGGCTCGGTCTCAACACATTCCCCAGCAAAGGCCATGTATCTAGTGTACCTCTCAGGTGACCTCCTTTATCTGCGCTGAGAAGATGGTGCTCCCACATTCTCTCTCACATCCTCCAACAATCTGTCAGCTTCTTGAGTGGAAGTCTCCACTCCTGGAACCTCTACATGGGCTACTCCGAATCAGTCTGAGGCTCCTCCACCTTAGGAACCAACAGTTCCTCCACAACCTGTAGTTGGAGCTCCCTTTCAAGGGAAACTCTCATGGCCTTCTTCTCATCAAACTTGAGATCTCTGCGAACCACTGTCCTCTGACTGGTAGGCAAGTACACCCGATAGTTGCGAGGTGTATCAATGTACCCCATAAAAATCCCCAACTATGATGTCAGCTCAAGCTTCTTCCATGCATCCTTTGTCACATGGAAATATACCGATGAGCCAAATATCCTGAAGTGACCCACATCTGGTCTCTTACCAAAGAAAGCTTCCTCTGGTGTCTTCATCCTAAGTATGCGATGTTGGCTTCTATTCTGCAAATAGATTGTTGTGTTGCATGCCTCAGCCCATAAGTGAAGTGGTAGGCCTTGGTCATGCAACATTGCCCGTGCTGCCCCTACAATAGTTCTATTCTTCCTCTCGACCACCCCATTCTGATGTGGGTTATGAGGTGTCGTCAACTCTTGTTTAATTCCTTCCACAGCATAGAATTCCTTGAACTCTTGAGAGACATATTCTCCACTGTTGTCACTTCTCAAGGCCTTGATCTTCTTCCCTGACTCTTTCTCAACCAAAGCTTTGAACTCACAAAGCTTTGTGAAAGTTTGATCCTTCTTCTGCATGAAATAAATCCAACATTTACGAGAATAGTCATAAATGAAAATCACATAATACCTTTGCTTCGTTGTGGATGCCATCGAGAATGGTCCACACAAATTAGTATGAACTCACTCTAAGATAGCCTCTGCTCGATTGTCTCGAACATGAAAGGAAGACTTGGTGTACTTTCCCAAGGTACAACCTTTGCATGTGTCAACTTGCTCAATTTTACCTTTGGAAAGTCCTATAGATATTTGTTGCATTATCTTCAAATCCCCATGATGCAAATGGCCCAAGTGCCTGTGCCACAACTCGCCAATGTCTTGGCTTTGCACCAATTCTGCTTTCGGACTCAATGCTACGCAATCATCTACCTCTAGTTTATAGAGATTCTTCACCAGAATCCCTATCCTCTTGGTTTGACCCGTGGCTATGTGTCTTAGGAACGCCTTTCCTTTACAGAAGACAACATCGTAGCCTTTGTCCTCCAACATCACGACCGATACCAAGTTCTTCTTCAGTCCAGGCACATATATCACATCTGTCAAGGTGAGAAGAGCTCCATGCTCCCTCTGAAAAGAAATTGTGCCCACTCTTGAAACATTATCCTTTTGTCGTCACCCATCTCTATGTGCATCTTGAGGTCTTTCTCCTCCAAGGTATTGAATAATTTTTTATCACCGGTCATGTGGAATGAGGCTCCATTGTCAAGATACCAAACACAACCCATCATCGATGACACCATGCATGTGATGAGGGTAAAGACCATTTCGAACTGAGAGGCTAATGCCTCACCTTCCGATCCTTCCGAGGATCCCTTCTTGGACTTCTTCGATGGGAAATTAGTCGCATAATGTCCCATATTATGACAATTAAAGCATATTACTTTAGACATGTCACCCTTCTTCCCTCCATGAGAAGAATTCGATTTGAAATGGGAAGCCTCCCCCTTCCCTTTCCTTGCCTTACTTGCTAAGGCCTGATTTTCTTCATCATCATTCTTGGATGAAGAACCATCTCGCATGCTCCTCCTGATCTCCTCCTACATAAGATCTGACCACAGTCGTTCCCAATCCGGTAGTTTCTCCCTTCCATTCATAGATTCCTGGTAGCTATTCCAACTCTTTGGAAGGCCAAGGAGAGCGAGACTTACCATATCATCATTGGTAGTAGTTATTCCCACACTGCCAAGCTCATCTCTGTAGGTGGTGAGCTTGTTTAGATATGTGGAAATTGTATCGCCCTTCTCCATCTTGATTCTTCGAAGCTTATCCTTGAGTGCAAATTTCCTCTAGTCGCTATTGTTCTGGTAGAGGTCTTTCAATGTCTTCCACATTGAAAATGGAGTATCCTTCCCATGGAGACTCAAGACAATATGGTCTTGAACTCCCTCAAGGATGATCCGTCTCGCCTTCGCCACACACTTCTTCCACTCAACCAACTCTTGTGCATTAGTTGAAGTTGGCTTTAGGATTTCTTAATCAATGAAGTCCTTCAAACCATTGTCTTCTAATATAGCCTCCATTCTATCTTTCCATGCTATGTAATTCGAGCTACCTTCCAAGGCATACTCGAGTCACAAGCCATAGAACGCCATTGGCCAACCTTGAAATATGATATGAATTTGATTTGCACCTGTAACCCCAAACTTCAAACTTCGAATTCTCTTCTCAGTATATTGTTCACAACTCCGATACCATGTAGAAAATCTGTGTAGGTTAACCCGATAATGCAATATAAATCAAATCAGAATATTCTAACCTACTTATAATATCTATTTGTGGAAGCTTAAAGATTGAGCTAAACAATATAACTAGAAGAAGAAGAATCAATGGCACAATACACATGAAAATACTTTAGGGAAAGCCTCAACTAAAAACCCCACACTAGTGTATTATCATACATGGTGGAAATACATAGGAATTATACAAAGCCTTAGCTCTCACAGCTAGCCATCTCTTAGTACAATCCTCATAGATGCTCACAGGTAATATTGGCTTCTCTTCAGCCTTCCTCTCTGCCCTCTAAGCTCCTATTTCCTTGTGTTGTTCCTTGTGTATGTCTTGCCTATTACCAAGTGGAAAAACAGTCCTTCAAAATTGTGCAATCCTCAAGGATAAATCCTTGATTGCATGCATAAGTTTTCTCCATGAGAAAACACATGCAACTGATAGTACAATGTCCTTGATCATTAATCTCAGCTGGGCCTTTCTCATAATAGACATGCATGAGTTTCTGATGAGGAAATCTTCAGTTAACTGGAGTAGCACTAGTTGAGTGCATTAATGCATCAACTGACTACTAACTCACTATTAGTTCCTCAAACAGATTGGAACTAATTTAACTGGACTTAACTCAGTAAACTGAGTTAACTAATTACAACTCAAATATAACTTAATCTTATCTCCTTAATTTAAGGGATAACTCTTGCATGACTTCAGAAATACTTCTAACTTGAATTTCTTCAACTAATTAATTTAAAATAAATTAATTAATTATTTCCAAGTAGCTATTAAGACTAAATTCAATTTTAATTCACAATTTAATTCAAGGACAAATTAGATGGGAATATTCTTGTTGCCATATTTCAACAACTTTCATAAATTGTGAGACTGGAGGGCCCAAACCTTTTAAGTATAGATATGTAGAATACACAACAAAGCATTGTTCCAAACCATTGTCTATACTTTCATCTAACTTTATAGAAAAAAATGGACTTTCTAACATTTTTCTAGCTTGCACCTCTTCAGGGTAATCTGATATAGAGTGAATAAATTCATTGGTTGCTTTTTTGTTTATGTAGGAAGAATACTCTACTTGAGAAGGCATATTAGGCGTTTATAGATGCATTTGAAGATGACAAAGATCTTCATAAGTAGCAATTGAAATATCCTTCTATGCAATGAAATATGCTAACTTCATGGTGGTTATGACTCTTTCCATATTAGCCTCACTTATTAATCTAATTTAGAATATTAGATTGTTGTGCTAAGATCCTCCTCAGATTAGAAACAAAATTCTTTCATTGTGCTTAAGGATTCATGAGTTTTTGCAAGTGAAATGATGAGTTTTTATGTTAATTTTATGACCAATTTAACAAAAATAAAAGATTGAACAACAACATAAACATGTACATAACATCACCAAAAACACATTACAACAAGAACATGATAAATGAGTTCACCTCTCCTGGGCTACGTCTCCTTGGTCCAACTTCTAATGGCTTGGGCCTCTTTATTATGCTCAAAAGTGTAAAAATATGTGTTTACAATGCTCAAATGCTTCTGAAACTTGCTCCAATGGGTCCAAAATATCAAAAAATGGCTACCTAGCTTCTTTTTGCATCCAATTTGGTGGAAAATTGAAGAAGTTATGAACTCTCCTAGTTTTCCCAATATTCGCTCCACAAATTGCACCATTTCCGGCATGATCCTACAATTTCGCTTCAAAAAGTGCTAACTAGGCGAAAATTCCATAGCACAGTGGCCATAAGCTATCGACACCAACATCTCCATCAAAAATCGCAATCGGTGAGAATCGATGGGTCTTATGGTTTGTGAACGTGACATGGACGATAAGCAATTGCAGTAAGCGAAGGACCTGACGGACTATCAACTGCAGTATAACTGTATCGCATAATATATCCCAATCGATGAAGCCAGGGTAATTCATATTGCAGACTTGCACTGTGCAATATCGCAATCACAACCTAATCCTATCGAGGCCGATTTTGTTGTACTTCCCTTCTGCGATGTGCGATTGCGATTATCGCATCACACCCTGGCTTGTTCTGGGGTCGATTCTTTAATGTCAACCCGCCTGCAATATGCTAGTTAAGAACCAAACTACGAGCATGGTGGTAAATATTGGTGTTGTTGTGGGTGAGGTCATGGGTTCGACCTTGGCCTCCTCACATAAAATTGTATTCGACCTTTAAGAGGCCACATGGTGGCATCCGAGTTTGTCACGTGTCACCCTCTCATTGGTCCACCTGTATAGCCTTCAACCAATAACATCCTGCCAACTCATGCCTATACAAATGTTCCACATGACACTCAACCATTCACTGATGTGATTACAGTACCACCTCAGCTGCACAGTCAATGCCAACTAGGCATCCTAGTCAGCAGTACGAACTACTTACTGGGTTGTTCCTTTTTTTTTTTCTAAAAATTTACATGTTTTCCAAAGTGAACAAAACATGTTTCTGAAGCCATATAGTGTCAGTTTCACGTGAAACGAGTTGCAGTGGATTCAGAATGATGAGAGCTATGCGGTCATTCAGTTTCCACACCATTCCGACAACTTTGATTTTTGAGCATAATTTTGAGCACCTGATCAGTCCTCCCCACTGGAAGCATTTTGGACCCCAAAAGATCACTTTCAATTGTCCAGTAGGCGAGGGTACAATTCCCTCACCTTTCCAACCTATATCTATTTGGATTTTAAAGGATTTGTACCCTTGATCCCCACTCAAAGATAATTGACACTTCCCCTTTTTGATATCCTTGTTCTTCTATCAAGTATAGTGTCTTACTGAAGCTCATCAAGGAATTCTGGAGAAAAGTCTTCAATAGATGGAATTTGAATATTCTCTCCTTGATCTTCAATCAAAGGAGGCTTATACAACCTTAAATTCTCAACATTAACAACAACATAAATTTGCATTGATGAAGGAAAATCCAACCTAAAGGCATTGTTACCAATCTTTTCCAAAATTCTAACTGGACCATATCTAATTGGTTTTAGCTTTTTACCTTCCCCTTGGAGCCTCTCTTTGTTAATGTGAAGACAAACTTCATCACCAACTTGGAACTTGTGATCTTGACGATGCTTGTCGTTCCTTGATTTGTACTTGCCTTGGCTTTTCTCAAGTTGTTCTTGAACCTTTTGGTGTACTAATTGGATTTGTTCAATGAACTTTCTTGCTTTGTCTATGGTGCTATGACCTTCAATAGCAACATCTTTGCCAAAAATAAATTCCAAAGGAGATTTAGGCAAGTATCCCAATCATGCCTCAAATGGCGAAGTTTGAGTTGAAGAGTGCTTGGCTCAGTTGTAAGTATGTTGAATATAGTTCAAATGCTCATCCCACAACTTAGGATGCTTGCTGCAATACCCACAAAGAAAATGTATCACTGTTTTGTTCACCACTTTTGTTTGAACCCAATCCCTCTCTCAGTGCAAAACATAAGTGCATAAGCACAAATTGAATCATAATAAAGAATCCCCTGTGCTAGATCTCCTTGTAACATAGATATTCCTGTGTATAGATCCTCCCTTTCTCCCTGGATTAATGTTCTATTTAAATAAATTGTTATGTACTCGAGGTTCTTCTCCCCTTTTCCGAATTCTTCTAGCATTCACTTTCTTAGAGGTAGAGCAATATCTCCTCCAAATTCCTTGCGCAATTTTACATATTTGGGGTCTGGCAAAAATTCTTCTAAAAAATTATTGGGCCTCCCATAATAAAAACTTGTTTTGAAATTACATATGCCTCATTTCAATGTTGAAACTAGGAATGTTTCAATGCTTTAGCTAATTGCCAAGTGGGAAGCTTGGAATCTTTTCCATTTTTGGATACGACAAATCTTGATATTTACGATGAATTAATCCCTTCATGGTCGCTTTTGACTAATCACAAAATGCTCCACAACATCAAAACAAACGGTTATAAAATGTATATAAAATTAAATGAGAATTGAAGCTGGCATGTAACCAAATCCATAAGTGTGTGAATATTGGTCTGGCACGACATTTGGCAAATTCGACGCTCAACTATGTAGTGAGGCTTGTTGATTTGAAAGTCAAACCTTAAATCATGCATTGATTATGTAAACAAAAACGTTTTTTGTTTTTCTTTGGTAATGTGCCCGGTCATGAGACGTTTGAATTGGATATGTATTTGGGATCTTTAAATAACATGTTATAATAATACAAAAGCTTTTTAATATTACAATGTTAAATGTTTAGTCTTTTTTTAAATTATATACAATGTTTAATGTTTTGTTTCACACTATAATGGTTTTCACAATGTTATTTTTTTTTTTTTTTTAATTACAAATGATTGTTGTTAATGTGGAATGTTTTAATATTTTTGTTGTAATATTTATAACATTTTAAATTCAAAATTTAATTATTTATAATATTTTTATATGATTTTAATTTTTATATACATGTGAATGTTATAATATTACAAACAAAATTACAATGTACATTAAACAATTATAATTACTTTGTTGGATCAGGTGCACAACAATTTTAATTAAACACATAGCAGAGAAAATAAACAAGCACATAAGACACAACTTTTAACGTGGTTTACCCAACCAATCTGGGCTACGTCCACCAAACATAGGCATCAGGAATATATTAATCAAATTGGAGATTACATCAAGAAATCCTCACACTCTCTTAGCAAACATCCGAATAGTTGCCTGTTACATAGCATAGAGAATCTAACAGCCTCATAACTCCCTCACATCAAATATAGGAGGCATTAACTCCCTCCCAACAACCTGGAGCTAATCTAGGAACTAAATCCCTATTGTTGTCATCCTTCAGAGATTTTTGCCTATTTGACTAAAACAAAAAATTTCAACAATCTCCACCTTGACAACAATTCGCCTGATGCCCTGTTATTATTATTTTATCTTTTCTGCAAGCCAAGAGAAGCCAAAAACCAGCGTAGCTTCTCCAACAAAACTGGTTTCGTGAACATGTCTGCACAGTTCTCCTTTGTATGCACCTTTTCAAGAGAAACTCCCCTTTCAGTGATAACCTGTCTTACAAAATGATATTTGATTGGAATATGCTTTGACTTACTATGATAGGCCGGATTTTTAGCCGAATGTATTGCATTTTGACTGTCACAAAGTAACCTGATGTTTTCCTGTAACCTACCAAACTCACCAAGCAAACCTTTCAACCAAACTGCCTCTTTGTAAGCATGAGAAGCAGTAATGTATTCTGCTTCAGTAGTAGACAAAGAAACAATATTCTGTAGCTTTGACATCCAGCTAATAGCTCCACCTGCAAGAGTAAAGACGTACCCTGAAGTTGATCTCCTCTTATCCAAATCACTTGCAAAATCGGAATCAACATATTCGCAAACATATTCACTACTCTTATTGTAAGAAATACAATAACTACTTGTGCCTCTCAAGTACCGAAGCACCCATTTCACTGCTGACCAGTGTTCTTTACCCGGATTTGCCATGTACCTGCTGACAACCCCAACTGCATGAGAAATATCTGGTCGCGTACATACCATCGCATACATCAAACATCCTACTACATTGGCATAAGGAATTCGAGACATATAATCCTTTTCTTCATCTGTATTAGGACATAAACTCGAAGAAAGCTTAAAATGGGAAGCTAAAGGGATCGACACAGGCTTCACATTGTTCATACCAAACCTCAAACGTATTTTCTCAACATACTTCTGTTGTGATAGCCACAGCTTACCATTGCCCCTGTATCTGAAAATCTCCATGCCCAAAATCTGTCTTGCCGCTCCTAGATCTTCCATATCAAACGTCCTTGCCATCTGAGTCTTCAACCTATTGATTTCTTCAATGCTTTTGCTTGCTAAAAGAATATCATCAACATATAACACTAAGATAATGAACATGCCATTATTCAAATGTTTGAAATAAACACAATGATCATATTCACTTCTAACATACTTCTGACTCAACATGAAAGAATCAAACTTCTTATACCACTGCCGAGGCGGCTGCTTCAGGCCATATAATGACTTCTTGAGCCTGCAGACAAATTTCGCATTGCGATGCTGAACAAACCCTTCCGGTTGTTCCATATATATTTCCTCATCTAAATCACCATGTAGAAATGCAGTCTTAACATATAACTGCTACAACTCCAAATTAAACAAAGCCACTAATGCTAACACAATTCTAATTGAAACAATTTTAACCACTGGTGAAAAAATCTCATGAAAGTCTATGCTAGCTTTTTGAGAAAACCCTTTTGCAACCAGCCGAGCTTTGTACCTGTCTTCCGTATCATTCACACCCCGTTTCAGCTTGAACACCCACTTGCATCCCACAGTTTTCCTGCCTTTCGGAAGCTCCACCAGATCCCATGTGCCGTTTTTACTCAATGCCATCATCTCTTCCTTCATGGCTGCTTTCCATTTGTCACTATTTGAACCTTCTACAACTTCCTGATAACACAAAGGTTCATCATCATTAGCGATCAAAGCAACTGAATCATCATACCTTCTCGGATGGCGTTTGATCCTTGTAGATCTCCTTAAGAATTTTTCTAGTGCTTCCACAATGGGCTGTCTATCAACTGCAGGAATTTCTTCATGATCGCCATTTGAGACCTGTTCATGTCCTCCATCTGAACCCTGTTCATAATCTGATTCTGAAACCTGTTCATGACTAGAATCTGAACT